>JASVER010000115.1:2361700-2394180 GCA_030449065.1 Oceanodroma leucorhoa
GGCGGGGGGGCTCCGGGGGGGGCCGCGCCTCGCTCCCCGGGCGGCCCCCGGTCTCTCCTCCCCCCGCGCCGTCACGGCGGCCGCTTGTCGTGAGCGTGACGGTGACAGCGGCTGCCTGGCGAGCCCCCCCCCCCGCGCCCCGGGTCCGTCCCTCACGCTGTGAACCCTCTTTCCAGCGCTCTTCGTGGAAAACGCGAGGAAAGGGAGCATCGTGTCCCGAGCCAACAGCATCGGCTCCACCAGCGCCTCTTCGGTCCCCAACACGGGTAGGGGACAGCCTGCGGGGTTTGTCCTCCGGGACCGCGGGCCCTTCTGCTCGCGGGGCTGCCCAGGACGGAGCGGGGCTCCCAGCCCCCTGCCGAGGCTGCGAGCGCGGCTGGGCGGGATTCCCACCCCCGGGAGGGTGGTGGGGAGCGGCATCGGGGCGCTGTGGCTTCCAGCCGCGGTTGGAGTAGGGAATCAGGCGGGGTTTGATGCCTTCCCAAGGGAGCTGCAGGCGTCTTCCTCCTGCCCGGCTCCGCGAGGAAAGGGGGAGGGTTGGCAGAGCCCCTCAGAGCGTTTGCCCTTGGCCCGACCTGCTGCCGCCCTGGGGGCACGGGGCTCTCCTGGGCCTGGCCGGGGCCCGCGGAGCTGCAGGAGAAGGGAGCCCGGCTGGTGCCTCAAGCTGTCGCCCGCGCCGTGCGCCTCTGCCCCCCGTGCTTCGGGAGCTCACCGGCCAGGCTTCACGCTGAGGCGGGTTCTCTCCACGCAGACGATGAGGACAGCGATTATCACCAGGAGCCCTACAAGGAGTCGTACAAGGACCGGCGCAGGCGGGCGCACATCCAGGCGGAGCAGAAGAGGCGAGACGCCATCAAGGTAACCCGCGAGGCTGCATGTGCTGTCAGAGCGCGGCACCTCGCTGGTTCCCGGGGCCCTGCGGCACCCAGCACCCTGCGGCACCCAGCACCCTGCGCTTCTCAGCATCTTGCCCTTTGTTTTGCTGCCGGATCTGCCCTCCCCAGACGCGGGTGTGCGGGAGCCTCCCTGGCTCTGGCTGGTTGCGTGCTGGGAGCTGGGGTTTGGCACGTTTTGAAACCACCAGTCTGACGCTGCTGAACTCCAAATAAGTGTGCTGTGGCTCTGCTTCCCCACAGAAAGGCTACGATGACTTGCAGGCCATCGTTCCCACCTGTGAGCAGCAGGATTTCTCCATAGGCTCCCAGAAGCTGAGCAAGGCCATCGTCCTCCAGAAAAGTGAGTCTTGAGGGTGGGGAGAGGGAAGGGGGTGCTATCAAACCCCAAAATGCCTCGCTAGAGCCATGCAGTGTGGAGGTTCAGCACTTTGGGACCTTCTGGTGGGATGACGTTCTGGGGAGCTGGCCACCTCCACCCACCCACCCACCTCCCCGAGGGGAATCAGGGCAGCCGGGAGCTGATGCTGCCCAGGCTCGGGCACTTTCTGGGGGGATCTCGGGGGCTTGCGTGTGCTCTCGAATCCTCACTGTATTTTCATGCTCAGCCATTGACTACATTCAGTTCCTGCACAAGGAAAAGAAGAAGCAAGAGGAGGAAGTTTCTACTCTCAGGAAAGATGTGATGGCCTTGAAGATCATGAAAGTGTAAGGAAGGAGCTGTTGGTTGCTGTGCTTTTCTTCCTGCTGTTCTCACCCCATCCTCTCAAGGCTCCGTGGGTGCGCTCAGTGCTTTGCAGACAGCCTGGCACCCGGAGTACCAAGCCTGTCCCTGCCCGCTGTCATCGTTTCTCCTCCTGCAGCTCGTTAGTGTGGGTCTGTCTTGGGTCAGTTTAGTATGAAGATGGATCTGAGTCAGAAAATGAATCCGCTCCCAGTGTCAGGAGAGGCTGCAGCTTCCCAGTGTTTATTTACTTGCAGGATCYGCAAACTCTTGGTCCTCCCCATCCCTGCAGCGGTTCTCGGTGGCCAGTGACAGGCAGTGAGCTCTGTCCCCGCAGCTGAGCAGAAGCTGGGGGTGGGAGGCCTCACTCCGCTGCTGAACATGGGGCGCTTGGTTTGTTTCAGGAACTACGAGCAGATTGTGAAAGCTCATCAGGGCAACCCGAGTGAGGGGAAGGACCAGGTCTCTGACGAGATGAAGTTCAATGTTTTCCAAGGCATCATGGATTCCCTGTTCCAGTCCTTTAACGCCTCCATCTCGGTAACAAGTTTTCAGGAGCTCTCGGCTTGCGTCTTCAGCTGGATTGAGGAGCACTGCAAGCCCCAGGTAAGCGGGAGCCACGGGCGGGCTGTTCGATGGCAGGGGGAAGTGGGGCAGAGACCATGGCGCACATCTGCACCCAGCTGGCGGGCAGGGCTGGGGGCGGCTGTCCCCTCTCCTGGGGCTTCATAAAGGGCAGCACGTGACCGGTGGGGCAGGGCAGGGGTGTAGGGGGGTGGGAGACGGGGCCCGAGCTCCAGCCTCTCCCACTCCAGCTGCTGGGCTGGTTTGGTGCTCAAAGCTGGCCAGGGTGAAACGGAGTTCAGAAGGAGAGTCCTGCTTGGTCCCCATCACTCCCCCAGGACACCTAAAGGTTTTCTGGGAATTAAGAAACCTCCGAGGGGGGCAGGCACTCAGGCRGGGCCAGGTCCCTGCCCTGCTGCAGCTGGTGAGACCCTGCGGCCCAGGAAGAGAGGTGGGAGCGTTTCCCATGCAGGTGTGGGGGTGTTTGGCGGCGGCACGTGCCCCGGCCTCTGACGAGAGTCACCCACCGGGTGTGGGCCGTTCCTCCGCTGGAACAACTGACCGTGGCTCCTCTCTGCCCCAGACGCTGCGGGACATTGTCATCAGCGTCCTGCACCAACTGAAGAGTCAACTCTACTGAGCCTTCCCGCTGCAGCGCCAGCGGCTCCGGCGCTGCCGCCGCCTCCATGCCCGCGGGGATGGGGCACCTCCTGCCTGGGGGCCTGGGTGACAGGCGCCAGGAAGGGCTGGGCCGTCTCCCTCGTGGCTGTTCTTAAAGCTTCTCTGAATTATTTATTGTATTAACTATGAAACCAAAAYGAGGCTGTGCAGACACCTCTGCTCCACAGGTACTGTCACAGTCAATATTACCAAATATTTGTAGGGACTTAGCAAAGGCGGGGAAAAAAGTGTGTATTGACTAGAGGTCTTTTAAGGTGCCAGAGACACTCTAGCTCAGGCAGGCGTGGTGGGGTTTGCCTACGCCGCTGATTCTCCGCTGCGGAGCAGGTCTGCTCGGTAACCTCAGGCCTCCGATACAACCCCTTCTGATCCCGGGGAGGGAGAATGAAACAAGAATGCATGTGAAAAGCTGCTGGTTTCTGTTAAAGCAGACTAGGAATAGGCTTCTCCCGTAACTGAGGGCTTTCTCATGCCTCCCTCTGAAGCAGCTCTTATGGCGCAGGTTTTTTAAGTTGTGCAGRTGCTTTGGGGAAGCCTGGCAGGGCTGGCTGAAGGGTGAGCCCGTCACTGCCAGGGAGACGCTTACTCGGCGCCGAGCCGGCGGCACGCGCCAGGGACGTGCTAAAACCTGACCTCTTCCGCGATGGCCATAGTTCCCCTGACAGGGAGACAGGAGTGAGCTTTCCGTGCAGGCTTTTCCTGCTTGCGCTGGGGAGCGCTGAAACTGTCTGCCCTCGTCTGTCTTTGGGTTGTGATGTGGCCGTATGGAACAGGGACGTGGTTCGGTAGCTGTAGCACAGTGCTGCCACAGGCTCTTGCTGCTCCTCCTTAGAACTTTTGTTTAGATAAGTACGTAGTCATAACCAGCCTTGATTTGATTTTATTTTTGGTTTTATAAATCACTGAAATCATCCTCAAGTATTATCAGTGTCAGCTTTGCAGACAGATGCTCTCTGGGACAGTTTTTAACCTGTGACATGCTGCTGCTGTCAGTACGGGTCACGGCTCTGGCCAACACAAACGCTTTGCGGCGTGGTGTAGCCGCTGCCCAAGCGATGGTTGTTCACCGCACAGACCGACTGTGCCGGGGCTCCCCCAGCGCGGTGACGCTGGCAGCAGGATTTGGTCTCTGTAATCATGTTCGTGCTCCTACTCCAGGGGTAGGGGATATTTATTTTACACTGTTTTTCCACTGTCGTTGAGGTAGGACTGAGCTCCAGGTTACGTGGTTTGAACGCTGCAGCATGAGAGCGTTTAAGCTACTGCTTTTACCTCCATTTAGTAGCGGAGAACCCATTTGGGGGGGGATGTGATTTTTATACACAATTATTCTTCAAACCCTGCCTTTGGGTCCCCTTCCCAATGCAACGGAAGCCCCAGAGTCAAACCCTGTGGCGACGCACATCACTGATAAAGCACGCACGGGGTCAGTTGCGTCTCGCCTGGAAGATGTTGCTTTGTGATGAAGAAAATCCTCTCTCGTGGGTGAGCAGGTCAGGGCTGAACAAGGGGCAGACTGCACCCCTGGAGATGCTTTACCAGAAGCTGCCTTGGGAGGAGGATGTGGAGTTATACAGACCTCACATGTGAAAGCGACATATTTTTCTATTGCAAAAAGTAATTGAATAAATTTTGCTGAATGTTTTAATGATTTTTCTGCTTTTATTTCTGTTGCTGAGTTCCTGGAGCCTTCTCCTAGAGCTGGTCAGAGACGACAGGTAGTTTCTGGAAGCCCAGCCCCGCCGTCGTGGCTCAGGTTACCCTCTCCTGGCTCTTGCCTTCCCCACCCCTCAGGGCTGCTGCGACCCAGCGCCCAAACCCTGCCCGACACCCTCTGCACAGAGAAAAACACCACAGCAGAGCACAGCTGAACCAAAAGCCTGGTGTTTAATGGGGCATATTCTCATGTACCGCTCACGTCACGCTGCGGAAAGTGGCCGAAATACAYGTAGAGCTCTGCAGCCGTGACAGTCACGAGTTCATTCGCCCCCCCCGAGGCACTCGCTTCCTTTTCTTACCGGAACTCCAGGGACCCTACAACAGCGTACTTACACCTTCCCCTCCACAGCCCCGTGGGACGCCCGCCCTCCACAGCTCACTGCGTGGACGGGCAGGAAGGAATAACGTTCCCTCTGCAAGCGAGGCAGTGAGAGTGCCCAGTGCCAAGTTACCCGCTCCAACCACCCTTCCAGCTGCAGAGCATTCTAAAACAAACGCACGTAAATACGCAGGACAGCCCAAGCCCTGCAAAAAAGAGGAAAAAAAAAAAAAAAATCCCAACAGCTGGGTTTCAGCATCAGCTCCTTCTCCCTGGGGCAGACTCCCTCAGCACCTCACACAGCTGCCGGCAGCGTGGCGTTATGGTCCTCGTCCGTCTCTATCCCAACCTCCTCCTGGACCAGCACAGGGYGTCTCAGCAGGGCAGCGGCCCCGGCCCGGCAGAGCCGGCGCCGCCACCGCCCTGGGGCTGAGCCCGGCCGCAGTACTTACGAAGAATTGCTTCTTGCTCTTGGGGTACCCCTCCAGGATGGCCTCCAGCAGCTCGGTCGCCTGGCGAGACGGGGCACCGTGAGGGCTGTGGGGCGGCCGCACCAAGCAGCCCCACTACAGCTCTCGGGGACTGTCCCCCGTAGGGGCGTCACAAGCCAGCGCAGCGCCTGTGACAGCGTGGGAGCAGCTCTCTCTAACGCAAGGAGAGTCTGCTTTGTTTCCCGAGGACAGGCAGAGCTCTGCAGGGACTCATGTATTTGGGCACTGCAGTGACACGGCTTTTTCCCAGGGGATCGTCTTGGTACCCCCGAGTCTTCCCCAAACCTGCGCAGCCCCGGGGAGCAGCACTCCCTGCTCCACAGCTACAGCCTTTCCCTGAGGTCTCCTCACTCAGCACTGCAGCAGCGGGACGGCGCTCAGCTTGAACAGGGGCTGCTCCCCAAGCTGCCCAGCAGACCCCACGTCCCCATCAGGGCACCAGTGTCACYGCAGGACTGTCACCGCCACCTCCCCGGCGCTGCCCACCCGCCCGCTCGATGGCACRACCGTTACCATTCGCTTCCTCCTCCGCCACTCCTTGCAATACAGCTTCTGCTCGCTGCAGACCTGCGAACAGCGAGACGAAGTGAGAACCACCAGGCAGCAGCCGCCCCACGAAGCCGCCACAAGCCCGAGGCAGGAAGCGCCTGGTGCCAAGGACCCACCAGGCTACAGCCAGAGGGTTATTTAACAGCACAGGCAGCTCATGAAGCCCCTGCGGGGACATGAACCTCCCTGTGAAACAGATCACCTGAGACAGGGAAAGGATGAACTGACCAAGTGGTGGGTGACTGCCCAAAGCAAACGTTTGCAAGGAAGAGGCAGCTCAGGCCGTTTCCTAAAGACACCCCGAGAGTCATCACCACCGCACGCACAGCCGAGGCTCGCGCACAGCCTCTGCGGAGCGGCCCAAGTCCCACAGACCCCCCTGCCCCTGCCGTACTGGTGTCAGTCGGACTGGGGACCGGGTGACCTGGCGGAGGGTCTGGTACGACTGGCCCAGCCCTGGCCCGGGCTCTGCTGCTGGTGCTTCGCTCAGCCCCAGGCAGCTCTTTACCTTTTCTTTTTCTTCCGGAGTCACGTGGTTAGTGGCAGACTTAATCCTGTCCAGCTTCTCTGTGTAACTCACACAGTCCTTCCTCAACTCCTCGATCTCTCTGGCCATCTCAGGGGTTGTCATGGAGCTGTTCAGCTCCTTCAGCTCTGGAAGGCAGGCACCGATCACYGGCAGGGCCGACGGCCCGGCAGGCAGGGCGCAGCCGCCCGTGCCCACGGGTCCCCCAGCCGCTCCGGGTGCCGCGGGGCAGGCAGGGCGCACTCACCCGCCTCCGCTTGCCGGCAGCTCTGCTGCAGCGTCTGCACCTTGGCGGACAGCGCGGCGATCTGCCCGTCCAGGCCGCGGAGCTCCGCGTCGCTGGCGGCCGGGAGCTGCTCCTGCGGCGAGGTGGCGGGTCAGCGGGGCCGGGTGCCAGGGGCCGGCGCCCGGGGCCGGGGCTCACCTGGTCGGCGAAGTAGATCTTCTGCTTCCCGTAGGTCTTCTCGCGGACGCGGCCCTGCTGCGCCAGCTGCTCCAGCGCCTTCACCACGGCCTGCGGGGCGAGCGCCGTCAGCCGGGCCCCGCGCCCCGGCCCGCCACGCGCTCCCCGGCCCGGCCCGRCCCCGCTCACCGCCTTGCCCAGCCCGTGCTCCCGCTGCAGGTTCCCGAAGGCGTCCTGGGCGCTGTACGGCCGGTTCTGCTCCCGCAGGTACCGCAGCAGGACGGCGGCGGCGCCTCCTGCGGGACAGCCCGCCGGTCACCGCGGCCKCCGGGGCCACCCGGGACCGCGACGGGAGGGCGGCGGCCGCCCAGCGCTCGCTCACTCACCGCCCGCCGCGGGCCCGTCGCGGCCTTTGCTCATCCTCGGTCCCCGCTCGTCCCACTCCGCTCCCTGCCGCCGGCGCTGACGCACTTCCGGCGCGCCGCCCGCTCCTCGCCAATCAGGGAGAAGGAAGAGAGGCGGGCTCCGATTGGCAGGAGAGACGAAGCCGCACCTCGAGGAAGGGTGCGGTGGGGGCGCCGGGGGCGGGACCGGGGGCGGAGCCGGAGGCGCCGGGGGCGGGGCCCCGTTCTCCCCGCCCACCGGCGGGAGCGCGCAGGCGGCCCGCGGTTCTGCCCGAGCCGGAGAGCGGCGTCCCGGGGCGGGCCAGGCCCGACCGCGGCGGGGCGAAGGGGGGAAGCAGCGGCTGGAGAGCGCTGGGCCAGAGGGCTCCGCACCGCCGGGCCGGGCAGGACACGCACACGCCGTTCCCYGCCTGCCCCCCGCGGGCACCGCAGGACAGCTGGCCAGCGTGTAAAATAACCGGCTAACGACACCCCCGCACCCCCCGTTACCGGGGCTGAGGACAGCCACCCCCCGCCTGACCGCAGCCCAGCAGACAGCGCGAGCAGCTGCACGGTCAAGGCTTCCAGGCACGCAGGTTTAGACAAAAAGAAGCAGATAAAGGGGTTTCCCTGAAGAGGTACGTTCTTTGCTGCACAACTGTGATCGGAATCGGGTCCTATGGCTTAGAAAAAGCAAGGGGACAGCTCCGTGAGGCAGAGAGGGCCGGAGGGCTCGGGCCACCCAGCTGCCGGAACGCYTCTCCCCTGCAGGCTGCTGGTTTATGTGACCACAACGGGCACAAGCTCTTCGGTCACTGGTGGCTTGGGCTGGTGTCCCCCGTCCGGTTCCTACCGGCGGGCTCTCAACTGCACAAGGCTGGGAAGCAGCGGGCTGTCCCCAGAACCAGAACAAAACTGGGGATTTTTCACAAATTGTTAGTCTCTTATTTTAGGAAAGCAACACAAGAGCAGCTGCCACATGTAGATGTTCTTTGCAGGACTCTAGTCATCACAGYAGATGTCTTATTGCCATTACGTCTCTTACAAAATAGCATCACTAGAAAGCTGGAACTGGAGATGAGTGGTCATCGCAAGTACAAACATCGTGGCTGTACACAGTCATGTCCGCAACAGGAGCAAGGGGTTTGTTTCTACCTGGAGCTGGGTATTGCTGGGAAAGAAGACTTGGATTCTGTGCACATTTTAGGAGCGGGGAATGGTTGTCTTAAAGACAGAGTAGCATTAAGTCCCAGACACTAAGTCTGAGGGGAAATCAATCCCATTCACCTGGTTACGCATCAGTCCCAGAAGGCTGGCTTCAAGATTGTCCTTGGCGATGCGAAGTCGGTCTGAAAGGTGGTCTCTGGAGCCGCAGACACCAGATTTATTGTCTTAGGTGAGGAAGGTTGGAGCAAGCAGCATCCTGACAGACAGTGCAGGGCAACACACGGGTGATTGTGGAGCTATCACATCAACGTCTTTTCCCTATGAATTACCAGTGTAGTTTATTTTAAAAACCAAGCGAGGCTACAGAGTCTCAAGTCACAGTGGTGTTCCCAGCCAGGACTGGCTGTCACGTCACTCATACTCACACAAGGAGACGATCTAGGTAACTGTGCGAGGCTTTTCCTTCCAGGATTCCCCTCCAGGATGCRCTGTAGAAAACCAGAGGGAAGTGGTGGGATTGCTTACTGGCCCCGTGAGCCAGCAGGATCCAGCTGGTTCAGCTCGGACTGATCCAGCAGTTCAAAGTCATCCCCTTCCGCATCAGTGTCCAAGTCTGAGCTGGCCGTTCTAAGATAAGTCTTTGCACCTCTCTGGGGATTGTCGCTGCGTGAGGAGCCTGGCTGAGGGGGTCCTGACAGCGCAAGCTGTATCATCCCCCTGGTGACAAATCCGGCTATGTTGYTAGTAAGATTCTGTACAGATGGCAGTGCGCCGGATTCTTCCTGGTCGTAAGGGAGATGCAGATCTTCTGTTACTTGTGGGCGGTAAGCCAGACTTGGGATCCCAATGCTGGTGTCATCTTCGTCATCTATGCCAGTTGCTTCCGGGTTTATGGAAGGGAAGTCGGGGAGATCCCTGGCAAAAGATTCTTCTGGGTCACTGTGACCATCCAGGTCTAGAAGAGGAAAACGTGCATTAAATACACAGTACACGCCAAACACCCTGCAGGCAAGGGCAGCACACAMAAGCTGGGCCATTACCTCCCCAAGACAGACTGTCTCTTGTCATCTCACAGACCAAACGCTCTTTAATCTCCCCCTCACACAGCTATTCAGGATGCCTGCTGACCGCCCAGTTCACTCGCAAGGAATGCGGGTGCTGAACCAGACACCTTCTGCCAGAGGAAAGCACCCCCTCCCAGACTTCCACTGCAACCTGCATCCCTACAGCCAGAGACTGGCAGAGCTGGATCTGCCTTTGAAGAGCAGCAGTCATTGCTCTACTAAAGCACCACAGGAATTAAGAAGGAAGCTCAGTTCTGAAAAAACAGGTAGTTGCATCTCATCTTAGCCAGCAAGACGGACATCAAACAGCCTGACCTCAAGGACAGAAGGCAATGAATGCATCCTCCCTCCCCCCATCACACTGGCGCCTGCTCAGCATTCCACACCTTCCAGAAACTGCCCATTTGCTCTCACCTTCGGATCCCTCTGTCAGGGGAGTCTGGCCCCTCGAAAGGTTAAACATCCCGTTTTCAGTGTAGGAAACCTCAGCATCCGAATGCTCCGAGTCAGAGATGGTTAGTTCCTTGGCGACCACGGAGTCATCCAGCTTTGAAATAGGAGATAAAATTGAAAACATCAATACTGGAAAGCTTATTCCTGTGCCTCAAGGCAAAACACATGATCCAGTGGCCACCAGTTAAACCCAGTCCTCATGGGAGTCTGGTATCTGAGGCTTATTTCACACTCTACTGCCCAGCCTAGGAGACTGTAGTTGGTACAAGCAGCACTGGACATACTTGAGTGAGACAGAATAGGAAAGACCTCTCTAAAAGGAGAATATCCTCATCTGATTTTCCATCACAACTCAGCTACAACGTGCTGGATACAGGGCCACGCACTGCGTGTCCWCGCAATGCAGCCGGTTTGTCCTATTCAGCTGAGCTCTCCTATTTCAGAGACACTTCGTTACCTTGGGACAGAATGCGGCAAGCTCCTCTTCGCTGTCACTCCCATCATCCACAGCCTCCTGATTAAGGGACCGGCGATGCACTGCCAGAAACCAGAGCCAAAGCTTATTATTGCTGCTAGGACAGGGGTCTGTACAGGACCAGCCTTATGCTGAGCAGAAAAACCCTAAACTGGCAAGCTTGGACATAACATAACACAGCATGCTTTGTTCCACAGCAGAGCAACGTGATCGTTTCTGACTTGGGCTGCTGCAGCTCTTTTGCTGAGATGAACACGTTTAGCAGCTACCTTGCACTGAGTCCTCCCTCTTTTTTCAATGCAACTGCAATAGGGAAGGCACAGTTCTGGCAACTGAGAAACGGAGCGGCTCAGCACCGTGAAGAGCTTACACCAACTGCTAACTGGGAGATGCCTGCGGAGGCAGAGCTGCCTCGCTTCCTTCCCAAAGCAGTAGGAAGTATTTGCCAAGGGCGCCGGAGTGACTGCCGTGCCACACGTGCAGCCCTATCCCGCTCCAAGGCCAGGGCTCCATTCACAGGCTGTTTCAGGTACCGAGGGTCAGAAACACAGGACAGAAACTTACGTTGCTTCTCCCGCTGCTTTGATATCATGTAGCCTCGAACGCTGAAATCCAGCCGCTGCAGAGCTGGCTCCAGCTTCATGTACATGCGCTGCCCCAGTCTGTGGTACACAGCCAGGGGCCACAGCAGGATGAAGAGCACTGAGGTAAGCGGGAATGCTGATTAGAAGTTTATTCAGGATGCTACTTGGCAAACATCTTGCCCATTTTGCCATGCAGTACAACACACACAGTACGCAAGATCTGAGTACTGAAGGCAGTGCTGCGGGAGGCAGTTAGAATTGGTGCAATCACCTCTGCCAATTTAACAAAATTGAGAGGCCAACCTATTAGTGCTCAGATCTACAGTTACTAAGCACTCAAACATGTTCTCTCTGGACCAGAGACTTTAGAGTCTGGGTCAAGAACCACCACATTCCAGGCAGAAGGTATTATTTTAAACTTTAAAGCCATTCACACAAGCTTTCCTTTTGACCAGAAGAGCCCCATCCCTCGGACACTCAGAACCCACTCATCTCTACCCCTTTTCACGTGTAAGTCTGTATTGGCACAGAGATCTACTTACACAGCAAGTATGAGAGCAAGAGTCCAGGGATATACCGGCCCAGGACAGCCAGGAAAGTAAAGACTCCGCACACTAGAAGGCAAAACTGAAGACATGGGAGACAATGAGTTTCCAAGGTTAAGCAGTATATTCACTCAGTTCTTGACCATCTTGTTCTCTGCAGATTCTAGGTCAAGTCATAATTCTAACGCCAGCGAAGCCTTCCCAGTGTTCAACTACCCCGCTCTAGGACTCGCGCAGACACAGGAGGTATCTGGCTTCAGAGCGACAGGCAGCATACCAAGGCCTCTGCCTCAGAATATGAGGAACTTCCCAAAGCAGGTATGCTAAAAGCAAGGAAGAGGCTAAAGAAGACAGAACTTTTTGAGGTAAAAAGGATAAGGACAGTACAACTGTGTTACAAGTTCCCCTTTGCATAAGCCTCAAAAAAAGAAGAAGAAAAAAAAAAAGCTTGGCACACTTTCTCAAACTGTTAAAATCCAATGAGGGAGATGAGTTTGACAGACACTTTAAAAAGCTAGAAACYTCCAGAAGGAGCAGCTACATTTTCACTTCACTAGTGCAATCAACATGCCGACACTCGTTTTCTCCTCCCTCCTCCACAACCTGATTATTCTGCCCGTGCTGTCTATTCCTCTCCACCACTTAATAGCCATGTTGTTGTGGGAGACCTCCCGCAGTAACCTCCCATGTCTGAATGCATTCAGCCAACGCTGGATGCCACCACAAAAGGATACCAGTGGTCAGCAGAGGCTCCACACCAAACATTTTATTTGCTGAGGTCTGTACATTCTTACCTTTCCAGGGTTTTGCCTCTTGAAAATGAAGAGATTACTTAAGAAGTTGGTCCCGGCCACCCATCCTTCAGCCAAATGGTGACAGAGCTCCGGCACGCCGAGCAGCCGAGGGTGAACGTATCCCCAGCTGCAGTGAAGGGAAGAATTCAGGAACAGCTATTACTGCATCGATGTCAGTGCAGAAGTCACTCGTTACAAACACTTGTCTCAATACTACCTTCTCTTCTCCCCCAGCTGCTGGACTCTAGAGACGAGGGTCAGCCTGCCGTTCAAAACACCACCTTGCTAAAAGCAGCACTTCTACGTACCCTTCTACAAGTGTCCCAGTTCTCCCCTAGCAGCTAAGGAGCAGTAATTTCAGTCATTCAGTCTTTTGGCTTAGGCTAGTTTCCATGCTACTGGAGGGAAAGGCAGTGCAGAAGCAAATCAAGCAAATCCGTTTGCTTTCTCTGCATTTATTTGGTCAACTGTAACCCCCCAAGAATTCAGCACGAAGTTTACAAGCAGCCTTGTACCTTACTTAATATATTYAGTTACTTCGGAGGCATTGCATTTGGCAAGTTATATTAGTGCTTCTTAACTGCTAATCACAAGTACCTGAAGGTTAGGAAGAGCAATTCCTTTTGTACTTGGGCCTCTTGCAAAAAAAAAAAAAAAAAAAAATTGTCATTTGGCAACAGCTCAAGTGATTTAATCGGTAGCTGAGCATCCAGCGTGGCCGGGCAGCACAGGCAGGCAGAAAGGTGTGCCCAGAGAGAGGAAGGTGTTATTAGTAAGACAACACCCCAACATTTCTCAACCCATTATTAATGGTGCAGTCAGATCATAACTATGCAGTAACAACTTCTGGGACAAGCCTGTTAAACATTCCCTATGGAGTCTCAGAAGACTTCATTATTCTCCCAAAAATGTTGTTTTCCTGCTACTGGAAGCCCATACAAAAGGAACTGCTTTTAAGGCAGCACCTCTAACTTAAGGGTGCAGGGGCGAAGTGGCAGGGGAAGTTTTACAACACTCAAGCAAGCATTATTGGAGGTCAGTATGAGGCAAAGTATAATATAATGGCTTGGGCAAGTCAAAAACTTGTCACAATGGCTTGACAGAGTCCAGGGCTCCATCCTCCCTCCACTAAGTACCTCCCTTCTCCCCCCTCCTTCCTCGCTCAAGAGAGCCAACATTACAAGCACGTGCAGGTAATAATTACATGGTATCACAGCAAAGTACCAAACAGCAGAGGATTCAATTAGTTTCCTACCTCTCATTGTCTAATTCGTCAGGTCTTGCCACTAAAACATTAAGAACAGACACTACATTAGTTGCAAGGAATTTGCCAAGAGAATGCTTAGCTCTTGGGATTTAAGTAAAGCTTTGATGAGCTGGGTAATACTGGAAAAGACATTAACTGTAACTAAGAACCAGAGATGCATCACTCCATAACACATTTTGAACGTGCACGTGTGACAGTACAAGACTGCAAGAGAGTCTCCCYATTGCTCCTCAATATTTGTTGGGCATTGTCTGGAAGGCTGCTCTGGTTACAGCGACAGGTATTAGCAAAAAACACCACTTTTGTCTCCCTCCCTTCCCCTGCACACACCCAGATGGTGAAGGAAGAACAGCYTGCTTACTGTGAGGCATCAGAGATTTAAGTCTTTTGATACTTTCTCACCCAGGCTGGGATGTACCAGTTATCCTGACAAATCAAAATCAAGGTTATGAGGGAGCTGGACAGAYGCTTCCTCATCACTTCAGCTACAGAGCCTGAGCCAAGCTACTGCTAGAAACTGAGGAAAGCTTTAAGGTCTTCCCAAGAACTACAGAGAACACAAGTTGAAGCAGAAAGCTGGGAGTGGTATTTGCTAGTTAGTTAGGGAACCACCTCTGAGAGCATGCAAACCATACACGCTGCTTCAAAACCAACCTGTCCGTGCAAAGCCAGTGACATCCTGAGCTGCTAAGCATGGTAGTATTCATGAGTATATTAATATCACAAATGAGAGATAGAACTGCTTTGTTTACTGAAAGCTTTAGACTAACGTCATTAACAGCCGTGCAGATGCCTCTCCTTTCAAAGAAATCTCTACTCAGCAGCAAGGCTAGGACTCATCTTCATCCTAAAACATGAAGCTGGTTTATTACAGATTCTAAGGAAAAATCCAGATGTATGCTTCAATTTCTTGCTCTTGTACTGAATGCTCGGAAGGTGAATCACTGCTTCAAAACCTGCACTAGTTCACGTACACCAGATGTTTCAAGATTATGAGACAAATACCAGTGTCACAAGCATGAAAAGCTCTTCTTCTGTTTATGTAGGTTAGAATTTTCCAAATCCAGGAAGAACATGTCTACAGTGTTCTTGCCTGCTTCTAGACTCACAAAGCAAAAACTCCAGGATTTTAACTATTTCACCCCAGGCGGTGCAGAGCCTATATACCTCGAGCGCTAAAAACAGTGCTGATTTGCTGGTATCAACTCAAATGCTGCAACTTACCTCCAATTTCAGGCCAGATTTTGTTCTTCCACTGATCTAGACACAATACTATTATAAGGGTAAACGCAACCAGGAACAGCAAGCGAAGAGAAGTCAAAGCAAAAAACCTACAGGGAAGAAACAAACAAATCGGTACCGACTAGATCTGTTCGACACACACAAAAGGGGTAACACAAACTAACTCAAAACGAATCAGTCACTCGGTAACAGCTACAGCCAGAGAAAAGTGAGCAAGTGCTAATCGGTCCGCATCCAGCCTGCCCGTGCTGCCTGGTGGGGAGCTTATCAGGCAGCTGCCGTCAGGCTGCTTTAGGGACCCTTATCTGCTCGTGTCATTTCCAGCACGACAGCCCTGCTTTAYAGCTCAGCTGTCAGAGGCGAGCAGAACCTGCTGCCCTTCCTCCACTGTTCACAGAATAGTTTGGGTTTTGCTGGTTAGCTTTATGCTTTCAGGTAACAGGGAAAACATGCTGAGAGGGACAGAGCTAAGTAGACATCAGCATGCCCAGGTTCCTTCTCGTCTGCTGAAATAGGTCACGGACTCCAGCCCTTCGGCTAGCTCCCCCGACCGCGAGCCGTCCTCAGCCAGCGCGGGGGTCCCGGCTGTTCCGCACCAAGCGGAGGGAGCGCTCCCCCGGGAGGACTCGCTCACCAGGCCCTGGGAGAAGGGGTACGAGGGAGCCACGAGCGTGCCCCCCTGCAGAGGGGCCGGCAGGCAGGGCGCCCGGTCGCTAGCGCCCTCCGAGCGCCGGCCTCTGCCGCCGGCGCCCGCCGGAGACCCGCTGCCACGGGGGGAAGGTCCGTCAGGGCAGCGGGGCGCAAAACAAACCCCCCCGCCGCCCAGGCCGCTCCGACACAGGGGCCGCTCCGCAGCCCGGCGCCCCCGCAGGGGAGCGGACCCGGGCCCCGCCGGGACGGCCTGCGCCCCGGCCCGCCTCCCGCCTCCCCGCCAGCCGCGGCCCGGGCCCGGGCCCCGCCGCCGCCCGCGGCCGCCGCCCGCTCACCAGAAGAGGCCGTGCGCCGCCGCCCACCACAGCGCGCTGCGGCCCGGCCGCTCCCACACCAGCGCGGCCTGCGCGGCGCTCAGCAGCCGCTCGTAGGGCCCCAGGCGGCCCCGCAGCGCCGCGCTCAGCGCCTGCACCCGCCGCTGCCGCTCGCCGGGCCCGCCGGGCCGCGCCGCCGCCATCGCTCCCTCACGGCATCAACATCCGGCCGCGCCGCGCGCGCGCACGGCCGCCGCCGACATGGCGGCCCCCGCCGCCGGAAGCAGGGCGGCTCCGGGCGCCGCCATCTTKGCGCAGGCGCGGCCGCCGCCGTCTGCCAGGGCGCACGCGCGTTGCCAGGGCGCCGCGAGGGGCGGGGGTGAGCGGCGCTCTCCCGGAAGTGCGCCGCGCGCACGCGCAGTGCGGTTGGCGCCGGGCGGGAGACGCGGCGGGGCAGCGGGGAGCCGGGCGGAGGAGCAGAGCGGAGCCTCGGCCGCGATGCCGCGGGAGATCATCACCCTGCAGCTGGGCCAGTGCGGCAACCAGAGTGAGTGCGGCCCGGGGCGGGCGGCGGCAGGGCCGGGCCGGGCCGGGGGAGCGCGCCCCGGGCGGGGCCGGGAAGCTGTGGGGGGCGTGGGCGGGGCCTGATGCGGGAGGCGGGGCCTGATGCGGGGGCGGGGCCTGATGCGGGGGGCGGGGCCTGATGCGGGAGGCGGGGCCTGATGCGGGGGCGGGGCCTGATGCGGGGGGCGGGGCCTGATGCGGGGGGCGGGGCCTGATGCGGGGGGCGGGGCCTGCCGGCCCGGGGATGCTCCGGGCTCTGCCCCGGCCCGGCCCGGGGGACCGGCCCCGCCCCGCCCCGCTGACCGCCCCCCCCGCAGTCGGGTTCGAGTTCTGGAAGCAGCTCTGCGCCGAGCACGGCATCAGCCCCGAGGGCATCGTGGAGGAGTTCGCCACCGARGGCACCGACCGCAAGGACGTCTTCTTCTACCAGGTACTGCCGGGCGCTGCCCCGCCTGCTCGGGGACGCGGAGTGGGCTGTGCTACGGGATGCGCCCTCCCTCCCCGCCGGGGAGGTCCGTGCCCGGATGAATGCGGGCCGGGCTGTCTGTGACTGCGTCACCTCTCCCCAGCAGCCCCCAGTTCGGGGCCTGGTGGGCTGACGCTGACCCCGGTTTGATGGCAGCCTCAGCCGAGCGCTCCTGCTGGGCAGCACGCTGCCGGGGCTCCTGGCCGCGCCAGCCTCGGGAAAGGGACGTGTTGTGGAGGCAGAAGCRCGAGGCTGGGGCTGCCATAGATACCACCTTACGGTCCCGCCGAGCGCGAGCCCCTGCGGGGAGAGCCACCCCCGCTCCGCCTGCCCAGCGTTCAGGATGCGCTCTGGGGCGCACGAAGATGCTGCATTACGGACAGGCCGTCCATAACAAGTTTCCCTTCCTCCTCTTCCCTGCCAGACGCCGGCTGCGCCGTGCTCTCCCGCGGCCAGGGGGTGGCACACGCACTTGCAGTTCCCTTTGCAGTAAGAAGCGGCGCTGAGCTGCGACTGCATCATGATCTTACTGCTCCTTGTTAAAGGCAGACGATGAGCACTACATCCCGCGAGCCGTGCTGCTGGACCTGGAGCCCCGAGTTATCCACTCCATCCTGAACTCCCCTTATGCCAACCTCTACAACCCAGAAAACATCTACCTGTCTGAGCACGGAGGGGGAGCTGGGAACAACTGGGCCAGTGGCTTCTCACAGGTAACAGCTCTAGTGCTCCTGGGTGCAAACACAGGTCAGCTCGTTAGGCATGAGGCTTTATCGTGGCTTTCTCGTGTCAGGCTCAGTACGCGGTTTCTGAAGAATACCTCATCATTCGACAGCGACTTACGCCTGACACTTTGTGGCACCCTGGGCGCAGGGTCACATTGCCAATCTGACTTGGCTTCACACCAGGCTTGAGGAGCTCTTCTCCGTTTTCTGTGAGAAAGGGACAAGTCCTGGTCTGGTCTCTCTTGCAGGGAGAAAAAATCCACGAAGATATTTTTGACATAATAGACAGAGAGGCTGATGGGAGCGACAGTTTGGAAGTAAGTAAACCAGGGGATTTGGATCTGGTTGCCCTGCTTGGTGTTTTCAGAGCCAGGCTGCTGTTGCATAAGGTCGAGCTCAGCCCTTCGGTGTACGCAGACTTCCTCAGCTTGCTTCTGGGTGCCGAGCAGAGAACACCTAGAGAGGGGAGCTAGGGAGAGGAGGTCTTTCCCATCASTACTACATCTGCCAGGCTTTCCCAGAAATCTTCTTACTGTACGCTCAGCAGGGCATTTTTCTGCCCCAAATCCTGCTTGCATAGGGCACTTCCCACAGGATACGGTCTGCAGGAAGAGTTCCAGGCATTATGGYGCTTTTTCCTTTCCCTGTTCCATCTGCCTCCCGTGGCTCTCCCCTGCGTCAGCTGGAGCAGGACACACACTGCTTGTCCTCCAGTGAAGGCCCTCGTGGGTGGGGAGGGCCATGCTGGACCAGGGCCCCTGCTGCCCCTCTGCCTGTGGGAAGGTGGTTAGACCCGCAGTTGCTGAGTGCTTTGAAATTCACGGCATGAGCGCGGGCAGCTGCAGCTTCAATTTCTCTCCAGCGGGGTTAAAGGGGCACCAGGGGTACCGACAGCATTTCAGCTGCTTTGCCRTCTGCCTCTGGCAGGACCTTGGCCACCGTCCGTGTAAACCCGTTTCCTGCGCGTAGACAGAGAGGGCTCCCTGCTGTTTGTGTCAGGCTGTCACATGGCAACAGGGGAAGGGAAAATGTCATCGTAAAATAAGTTGGCAGAAGATCCAAGAGCCCATGGTGGGACCTGCAGCAGGTGGAAACTGCCCTGAAGTCAGGTAGAGGGGGTTTGGCCTCGGGCACTCTAGAAGGAGGGGGACGGCATGGAGGGGCCGGGGAAAGGGCTGAGAACGTGTACCTCCATTTTGTATGACCGACTGGACCCTGAAGGTGACGTTGGAGCTATTCTGAGGTCTGTTCTGGGGTGGGAGGAATCCAGGAGGCTCCTGAGCAGCAGTTGCACTTTGTGGTGTGTGCAGAGACGTGGATTCCACCCACTCTGGCAGAAGTGGCCTGATGAGCGTGTGGCTGTGGTCTGGAGGAGCCAGGGCTAACCTCCGCTCCGTCCACAGACGTCAGCTCCATGCTCTCAGTTGTCACGGGGAGTTCTTACCCTGACTGGCGAGTCTCCGCTGGAGGTGGTGGTGGCGGCACAGGGTGCTTTGCTCTGCCTGCTCCTGGGGCTCAGCTGGACCTTGAGCTGCCCGCCTTCTGCTTCCTTCCAGGGGTTTGTGCTTTGCCACTCCATTGCTGGTGGAACGGGCTCTGGGCTGGGCTCGTACCTCCTGGAGAGACTGAATGACAGGTGAGCATTCAGCCCTGTCCCCTTCCCTCACGGCAGAGCCTGGCCCAGCCCGGGCACCCTGCCAGAGCCGGGAGCTGGAGAGCGCTGACTCAGAGCCACCGCCCCCACCCAAACACTGTCTTGTGCAATCCCTGGCACGCTGCCTGGGGAAGGGATGGCTCCTGATACGCCTGGGGACTTCAGAGGCTCTGAAACTGGACTTGTGCTGCCCAAACTCTGCCTTCCCTCGGCCATTCTTATCAGGCAGCTGCCTTCTGACACCCCGACTGTGCAGGGGAGGGCGGGAGGCTCTAGCTGTGGGCTCTGAGCTGCCATCCCTGCCTGTTTCAGCTTGCAGCCTCTTSAAAAGGCTTGTAAGCAGCTGCTTAATCAGCCTGGGGATGCCTCAGCCTCGCCTGTAGCTCCGTCTGGCAGCCTGCTCCGGTACTGCTGGGGTAGGCACTGCTGGGACAAATTCTCTCCCTCCCTGGGAGCCGACTCTGGCATGCAGTGCTGGTGACTCACTGCTGCYCCGAGCCCTGGAGACTGCAAAGGGAGCTTGTGGGAGGAGAGAGTGCTGCCTTGGTGGTGTTAACCCTTGAGACGGCTGGGCTTTCTCACCAGGTATCCCAAGAAGCTGGTGGAGACCTACTCGGTTTTCCCAAACCAGGATGAGATGAGCGATGTTGTAGTCCAGCCGTACAATTCTCTGCTGACACTGAAGAGGCTGACTCAGAATGCTGACTGCGTGGTAAGAGTCYGCTGCATGTCAGGCCAGCAGTACAGCCAGTTCCTGCGTGGCAGCCCTGTCCCAGCCGCTCGAAAACAGCTTTTCCTGGGACAAGTGCCGTAGCTGTGTGGGGTGAGTGCCGCAGAGCGTGCGATGTGCCTGCGAAGCTGCAGGCGCAGCAACGAGCRCACCCCCGTCCAGAAGGACTGAGCAGATGTGGTGGCTCCGGGACAACGGCTCTGCGCTAACCCCTGCTGAGCTGCCCGGCTTGGCATTTCTGCCTCCGGGATCCAGCAGATTCCTCCCATGGCAGCGAGGACTGGCTGTGCTTCCTCTGCGTAGCTGCGCTGCAGCCTTCCACTTGAACTCGATTCCAGCATCGCTTTCAGCACCCCCAAGCCCCAGMCAGGGCCCTCGGTCAGGTCCTGACCAAGACACTGCTCGTCCCTCCCAGCTCCTCTCTCGTGGCCGGGCAGGAGCAGCTGCGCCAGAGCTGCTGGGGCTGAAGGTTGCTGCGAAGTGCTGGCCCAGAGGCAGTGCTTCGGGAGAGCGCTGGGGAGCACAGCCAAGACGGGAGGGAAGAGCTTCCATTGACAGTGTCGGTTACGCTCCACAGATGAGTCAGCTTGTGGTTCGAGTGTCTGCCACCTGCCGCGGAGGGCTCTGCCAGCCCGCGGCGCTCGGGGCCTGTGCTGGGCCACCCGGTGCCCTGGGACATGTGGCTGGGGCTGCCTTTCCCCAGGCTGCCGCCGAGGCTCTTCGCAGAGCAGGTTTTTCTCTTGCAGGTGGTTCTGGACAACACAGCCTTGAATCGGATCGCGACAGACCGGCTGCACATTCAGAACCCGTCGTTCTCTCAGATCAACCAGCTGGTGAGAAGGGCTCTTCCCTYGGGAAAAGCCGGCATGGGGCTTCCCCGCTGTCTTCGATTCGGTCTGAACCTGCTCCATGGGCTGGGCACGATGGTGGGCAGCCTGGAGCCGTGAACGAGGGTCCTTTGCCTTTCCGGGGGCGGCCTCCACGGGCGCTCCAGCTTCCCCCGGCACGGCTGCGTGAAGCAGGTTTTGAATGTGCTCTGCAACCATGCGGTGATGCTGACACTGACCCCGTCCTCTCCCCCAGGTCTCCACCATCATGTCTGCCAGCACCACCACGCTCAGGTATCCCGGGTACATGAACAACGACCTCATCGGGCTGATTGCCTCGCTGATCCCCACCCCCCGGCTGCACTTCCTCATGACGGGGTACACACCGCTCACCACCGACCAGTCGGTAAGGCAGCCCCCCGGGCACTCCCCCTCTTCCCCGAGGGCAGGAGGAGCTGCCACGCTCGCCTTGTAACATCCGTCAGCCCCGTGGTCTCGGTGTGAGCTGTAATTGCGTGTTCACATCCCGCACCACGTAACAGCCGTGTGTGATGTGAATCGGACGTGAGCAGACAATCGTGCTTGTGCTGGGCTACCCGCTGCATGCATCAGGATGGCTGCAGCAGCTCTGGGAGGGACGACAAAAGCCACCCTTAGAAACGATTGGGGCGAGCCCAGCAAAGTGGCCCTGCCGGTCCTGCCACCCTGCTGGGCCACTGGCCCAGGCCGTTTGGGTCAGAACACTGGTGATCATTGTCGTGCCAAGACTGATCATGGGTTCCAGGYGTCAGCCCCTTCCCGGGGCTTGATCTGTGTTCTGGGAGGGGATTGCCACCCCTCAGCGGCATCGAACACAACCGCTTGCATTTAGCTTGTCCCCAGCCAGTGCCCCCTCAGCCCCCCCGGTGAGAACGGGGCGGTTCTGTTTTGAGAGGCACTCACCTGCGTTGGCCGCGTCTCGGTTCTGCCGGGAGCTAACAGCTGCTGTTCTCCTCTCGTTGTGTGCGTTTCCTCAGGATGTTACTCAGAGACGCAAATCTGAAAAACTGCTGGCTCTGAAAAGGGTATCGAGTGTGTGATCTGTCCTGCCGGGGAGGAGTGTGGGGAGGGCTCAGCCAGCAGCTCAGACGGTGCCTGGAGCGGGGCTGCCACACCGCCGAGCTGTCCTTGCCAYGGGCACTCCTTCGGTGCCAGCCCTGGCTGTGGCCCCCTTGGCGGGCAGCAGCGGGGCAAAGCCCGTGACAGCCCCCGGGGGCTGCAGTGGCCGGTCTGCCCGTGGGCTCAGTGCAGGGCGAGGTGGGGAGGGGGTGCAGCAGGGAACGACCCCTCTCCTGTCCTCCAGCYCTGCTCCTTGCCTCGGCAGCGGGACAGGACAGAAGTTTGACAGCGACAACATGAAGCTTGTCCCTGTCACTCTGGTCTCAGCTGAGCTTCGCCCCAGCCCCTGCTGTGCTGCCGGGGGGGCAGCTCAGCGCCCTTGTGTTGGAGCCTCTGCCAGCGCCCCGCTTCTCAGCCTGGCTGCGCCTGTTGTGTGATTTTGGGATTTCCCTGTCCTGCATGTGGCTTTGCACGTGGCTCCATCCCCGGAGCGAGGGCTTCTCTGCCCAGCTGCCTTCCGCTCCTGTGTGCGTGTGCAGGGCAGCGGGAGGGCAAGGGAGCAGCACACCCCCTCCCTCTGACCCCCAGCTGGCGTTTGCAGGTGGCTAGCGTGAGGAAAACCACAGTCCTGGACGTGATGAGAAGATTGCTGCAGCCTAAAAACGTGATGGTGTCCACAGGGCGAGACAGGCAGACCAACCACTGCTACATCGCCATCCTCAACATCATCCAGGGGGAGGTGGATCCTACGCAGGTGAGCTCCCACGGCCGTTTCAGATGCTGATGGAAATGGTGTGGCGTACAGGGAAGGGCACGGTCACCGTCGTCCTGTGTGGGGACCCTGGGGTGAGACAGCGGTGCCGAAAACTGGCTCCACGTTGCTCCCGTGTGGGCCCTGGCCTTGTGGAAAGGCCGCTAGTCCCTTGCCGTGAGGAGCCTTCCTCCCTGCTGTTTGCTGAAATCCACCTTTCTGAGGCCGTATATYGTGTGAGGAGCAGCTCCTGGGTCTGCTGGGAGCCGGCTGCATTGCCCATCGCCCTGCTGCCCCTTGCTGCTCTCATCCCACCAGGTTCACAAGAGTCTGCAGCGGATCCGGGAGAGGAAGCTGGCCAACTTCATCCCCTGGGGTCCTGCCAGCATCCAGGTGGCTTTGTCCCGCAAGTCCCCCTACCTGCCGTCTGCACACCGCGTCAGCGGCCTCATGATGGCAAACCACACCAACATCTCCTCGGTGAGTGCCTTCCCTCTACGCCCAGGGCAGCGAGGGCAGGGCAGGGGCCCCACACCTCCGACATCCTTGCAGTCGTAAAGACGTCTTCTCTGGGGCTTTCACAAAGCCACAGCAGGGCCTGCAGGTGAGGGGGGGCAGGCAGCTCCCAGCTGGGGCACAGCAGGGCTCAGGTCTGATCTGGGGTCCCGTCAGTCCTGCTGCACCCCTGGTGCTGCTCTCCCAGGAGCAGGCTGCAGCAGGACTCCCTCTCCCTGGCCACAGGCAGCCTCGGAAGCACACGCTGATCCCGAGTGCTGGCTGCAGGGTAGCCGCTACGGCCCCRCCGGGCTGGGGCTGCCTGCCTGCCTGCTCCTCCGGAGGAGGTCGGGCCCCCCCGCCCCGCGGGATCCCCGGCGAGCTCTGGCCCGTCTGACYGCTGCGCTGCTCTCCAGCTGTTTGAGCGGACGTGCCGGCAGTACGACAAGCTGCGCAAGCGGGAGGCCTTCCTGGAGCAGTTCCGCAAGGAGGACATCTTCAAGGACAACTTCGACGAGCTGGACAACTCCCGGGAGATCGTGCAGCAGCTGATCGACGAGTACCACGCGGCCACGCGGCCCGACTACATCTCCTGGGGCACGCAGGAGCAGTGAGTGCCCTGCCAGGGGACGGGAGGGTCCCACGGCCACCTCCACGCACGCCGGCAGGGCTTGTCTCTGCCGTGCCCACTTTTAGCACCCCTCAGCGCTGCCTGGCCGCGGTGGAGTCGTCACACCGGCTGCACACACACGCTGCGCTCCTCAGCAGAAGCAGCTCTGCAGGGAGCAGCACTGCCGCTGAAGACCCTTGGCTGGGGACAGCCTCTGCTCCACCACGTGCCCTGGCCCAGGATGGGACTGGGGCAGCCTCGCGCTGTGCTGGTAGGGAACCTCCGCCCGTGGGAGGAACGCTCGCTCGGAGGAGGGTGAGAGCAAACCCGGGGGCTTGGAAGAGGCCTGGCCCGAAGAGTTGGGTGCACACGACCCCTGTGGCCAAAGGCTCTGTGTGGCTGAGCTAGTCCTAGCCCTGGGCAGAAGCCTTGTTCCTCCTTTGCCGGATCAGGCCTGGGGCACAGGCTGTATCTATATTTTTGTAGGTTATTTTGCTTTAATAAAGGCTGTTCCTGCACTGACGCTGCCTGCATGGCTCCTGGAGCAAGCAGCCGGGCAGGGAAGCAGCTGCCGGGGTCGGTGCTCACCTTGCCCTGCCGCGCAGCCGCAGCTCGATGGCGTCCCAGCCCGGCGGGAGCGCTGAACCGGGGCTGCTGCTCACCTGCACGTCCCGGTGGCGTGGAGAGCCGGCCCTGCCCTGGCCGGGAGCCAGCCAGCAGCGTGCTGTCTGGGCCCGGGCGGCGCTGGGCCACTGCTGCGGCAGAGCCAGAAATACTGGCAGGACCTGCCGTCACGGCTGACCAGGGGCAGGAGCCGGCACCGCCCTGCCGCAGAGCGTGCGGTGCCCACGTTCGTGTTTCACGGGGGCGAGGCCCTGTGCGGGAGGGAGGCACCGAGGGGCTGGGGGTGCCCCCGCCGCTCTGGATCCAAGGCAGGGGATGGCACCGCCAGGAAGGACGAGGGCTCGGGGCCGGCCGGTGCCAATGCGGGTGGCGGACGGACAGACACGGCAGCTCTGGTCCTGCCCCACGTGAGTCAGGCTGCGAGGGACGGGGGCGTGGGGCAGCRCTGGCGCCGGCCCAAGCCCAGGCAGCCCAAGGTGAGAATTAGCGTTTTCCTCTGCCCCTGTGGCCCAGAGCAGCAGCTAAAAATACCCACCCGCCATGGCAGCGCTGGGCTCCCGCGCCCTCTGGCACTGGCCCCGCGGAGGCGGCCGCTGCTGGGGCAGTTCCCCCCACCCGGGACGGCCAGTGCCAGGGGGTGCCGGGGAGCTGGAAGCGGAGCCGGAGCGCTGCCTGCGCTGTTGATGGAATGCCAAAGGGCGCAGTGAGCAGCCTGGCTCCCGGCGCTGGCCGGAGGGACGGCGGTCCCTGCCCCCAAGGACACGCTGTGCTGCTCCTCCCCGCCGCCACCGCCTGTCCCCGGCCCCGCTGCACTCGCGGCCCCGGGGATCAGACCGTCCCTGCCTCCCACCACGGGCCCGCGCTCTGGGACAGGAGGCCCTGCCTTTCCTTTGTGCATTTATTTAGAAAAACAACCAACCAACCCTCCCCCCCCCACCCTCCCCAGGACAGAACAGACAAACTTTACAGAGGCAACACTGAGGGGCCGAGCCCCAGCCGTACCAGCCACCACCCCACCGGCCACCCCTGCGCCACGAGTCCCGCCACGGGGCCGCCGTGAAGCAGCAGGGCCCGGCCACTCGGCCAGGAGAAGCCCGCCGGTCCCCGAGGCGGCTCGGCCAAAAGCCGCCTGCAGCTTTCCAGGAGGGGTGGGCTCAGCGGGTGGACAGACAGACAATGGCACAGCACCGCTGCCCGGCACCCCCTGCCGCAGGCAAAGCCCCTGGGGCAGCAAGAGCCAGGGCGCAGGCAGAGCTGCCAGGCAGCACGAGTGCTGGAGGCGAAGGCACCAGGGTGCAGGGGACCAGGGGACAGGGACAGGCCTGGGGGCAGCATGGGGGACTGCGGCACGGCAGCCCCGCTGCCCTCCAGGGAAAGTGCTGGGAGACATGTGGGGCACGGGCATCTCAAAATAAATTAAGGAAATATAACCAGAAAGGCAACGGCGGCACGGGGAGCACGAGCCCCTGTCCCCCTGCTCCAGGGAGCAGCTGGGGACCAGCACAGACCTGCCGCTCGCTGCCGGGCCGGCTGCCCTCCCCGCGGCATGTCGGGAGCACCCTGTGTGGCCGTGCCGGCCGCCGGGCTAGCTGTGGAAGGAGCCCACCGGCGGCCGGTGCTGCCAGGGTCCGGCCATGGGGCAGAGCCCCTGGGGCAGCGTGGTGGGGTCCGAGGCGGGGGGGCTGGTGGCCGGCTCCTGGGGCCGGGGCAGCCGCCGGGCGCCTGCGGAGGCGAGGTACGTGTTGAGGAGCTGGGCAATTTCATCCACCTGCGGGGCAGAGGGGACACGCTGGGTCAGGCCRGGGTGCCCGGCACCCTGCAGCCCCCAGGGGGAAAGAGCGATGACTGCACCGCACCTGGGAGGTCTCGAAGAGCAGGTCCCGGTCCTCCACGGAGAGGCGGAAGGTGCTGCTGTCGGAAGCGCCGAAGGAGGAGATGCGGCCGTAGCAGAAGCTGTCCAAGGGCTCGGGCTCCCCCGGCTTGTAGAGCGAGACGGCCTTGGCCCCGATGCCCAGCCACAGCCGCTGGGGCCCGGCCCCCACCGGGCTCTGCAGGGAGAGGGGTGTCAGGGCTGCCCGCTGCCAGGGCTGCCCACCGCCCCTGCCCCGGGGCCTCACCGCGCGCAGGTCGACGTCGAAGAGCGTGGAGCCGAAGCCAGGCCACTCCCGCACCAGCGCCACGTAGGCGGCCATGGCCTCGGGCCGGCCCATGCCCTGCAGCAGCTTCCACTTCTCCACGATGGCGGCCATGGTGCTGGCCCCCTCCTCCCGCAGGCGGCCCCGCAGGCGCTGGTCCCGCTCCGCCCGCTGTTTGGCCAGCGCCTGCCCCCAGAGCCCGCCGGCCAGCAGCCCTGCACGCAGCCGGGCCCCCCGGCACTTGGTGGGGGGCCGGCGGCGGGGGGGCGGCAGGCGGGCGTGCAGCACGTGGGGCGGGAAGAGCTCCTCCAGGCGCGGGAAGGGGGCGTGGGTGGAGAAGTCGCTGTTGAGGCTCTGCAGGCGCAGCGCCGCCAGCGTCTGCAGCGTCTCCTCCGACGTGGGCACGTAGCCCCGCAGCACCATCTCGTGCGCCTGCGGGAGGGCGGGGTGAGCCGGCACAGCATGGCCCCCACGGCACAGCCACCCTGGCACGGCACGGCACGGCACAGCCACCCCGCTACGGCTCTCACCTGCTCGAAGAGGAGGGCAAACTCCAGGCTGTCACGCGGAACGTTGTCCGTGTCCAGGAAGCCGTAGTGCTTGAAGCAGAGCCGGCACGGCGGGTCCTGCTCCCGCTCCTCCCCAGCCAGGCTGAGGCAGAAGGGACCAGCCCCATCAGCGTGGGGGCAGGCGGGGGGGGGGGTGCCCCACACCATCCCCTCCCGCCCGTGGCCCCCCCGGTCCCTCTCCCCCATAGGCAGCACAGCRGGACATTTACTTTTCAAACCTGGTGAGGACGTCGGCCAGCAGCGTGGCGCTGCCCACGGGCTGCTCCCGCCGCCGGGACTGCTCGTAGAGCGCAAAGAGGTTGGGGCTCTGGGACAGCCCCAGGCGCGACACCAGCTCCCGGGCCACCTGGGGCGAGACAAAGGCAACCGACGGTGACTGCGTGTCCCTGGCCGCGGCGCTCAGGGCTGCAAAGGGACACAGATATGTCATGGCGGGCAACGGCAGGTGGCCCCTGGCCCCTCTCCATCTCCATCACGGCTCAGCTGGGAGAGACCCACAGGAGCCCCTCACCTCCCATGGGGCCCACCCAGCCCCGTGTGCCGAAATGTCCCGAGTCCCCTGCCTGGCACGGACAYGGCCCCTCACCTCCTCGGCCGTGGTGTGGGAGCTGATGGCCACGCTGCAGGCGGGCGCCCCCGGGCAGTGCACGGTGCAGATCATCTCCTGCCGCCGCATCAGCACCAGGATCTCCTCCAGGGAGGGCACGCACTCCCGCCCCTTCGTCTTCCCCAGCGCCTCCCGGATGAAGCAGGCGTACTTGGCCATCTCCGAAGCGGGGAACCGGCTCTCCGTCCTGCAAGAGACGCCAGGAGGGTCACGGTGGTGCTGACACGATGGGGGCCCCGGCACCCGGCGAGCTCCCTGCCCACAGCTGGCGCCCGGCGGCTCTGCCGGCACTCGCCTGTCCAGGTGGAAGCGCAGGAAGCGCAGGACGGGCGGGGAGGGCAGGAAGGTGCAGCTCATGCAGGTGAGCAGCTGCCAGTAGTGCAGGTCGCCCTGCCCGCCCGGCGCCGGCGGCTCCGTGGTCTGCTTCACCAGCTGGCAGTAGATCTCATCCACCAGCGGCGGCAGGTCCAGGCAGGTCTGCAGGACGCCCTGCATCAGCGGCACCGGGTCCCGCTCCAACTCCAGCTGCTGCAGTGAGTTGAAGAGCTTCACAGCCTCGTCGCGCAGCGTGGTGTAGCTGCGGGGGCCAGGGGCTGCGGGACGGGACGGGGGTTAACAGCCCCGTGGGCTTCCCCAGGCCCCTGCTGCCAGCAGCCAGGCGCCATACCCGCACCCGGGCCGGACAGAGCCCAGCCCAGCGCCCAGCCCTGCCCCACCATCGCTCCCGCCAGCCCGGGGCACAGGACCCCCGCCTGCCCCTCACCGCTTTGGTCCAGGCTGCCGTAGGGGAAGGGCAGCAGGGGAGCGTAGAGGGGGCTGCTGGTGTAGCGCAGGATCGGGTTGCAGCGGTAGATCTGCTCCAGGACGTCGGGGCTGCCGCAGTGCTCCTGGGAGGGCGAAGCGATGGCAGCAGCTGCAGAGGGGCTGCCCGGCCGAGTGCCCGGCACAGCCACCCGCTGCCGCCCAGGGCACGTGAGGCCCCGGCTGTCCGTCCCGGCCCTGCCGACGGCTGCAGGCACGGGCAGCCCCGTGCCACAGGCTCACCTCGACGTCGCGCATGAGCAGCTGGGTGGGTGTCTGGACGGGCGCTTTGCTGTCAATGACCTTCTGCACCGCACACACCCAGTGCACGGCCTCATTCAGGTGCTCCGTGTACAGGCGGTAGCAATGCTTCCTGCCAAACACTGTCACGCTCCAGTAGCCTGCGAGGGACAGACAGCTCACCCGCTGCCCACCAGCGCTCTCGCCCCAAGGACCTCCACCCCAGCTGGGCCGGCTCGACGCCCTGGGGCTCAGCGTAGCCCCTCCTGTGGGCGACGGAGACCCCCTGGGGCTGGGAGGGCAACGCAGGGCACGAGGGGCCRCGAAGGCGCAGCCCGACCAAGGGCCACGGGTGCCTTACCCGTCTCCTTGTAGGTCTGCTTGTCTGGCCAGAGCACAGAGCAGAGGCTGGTGAGCACGAGGGAGCCCAGCCGCCGGGCCCCCTTCTCGTTGCTGCTGTAGTAGTCCAGGGAGTCGGGCGTCAGCACGAACCAGTACTTCCGAGGCCGGATCCAGGGGGTCTTGACGCCGCCCCGCACCTCCCGCTGCAGCCAGCCTGGGAAGGGGAAGCCTCAGCCCCTGCCGCCGGCACCATCCACCCCACCGGCTCCCCGGCGCAGGGCAGGGTCTGCCTGGCACCAGCCCAGCCGGTGCCCCCCGCCCCTCTGGGACAGGATCCAGCCACAGTCAGGGCACGATCCTGCCAGCCCCGGCTGTGGCCCAGCTACTCCAGAGGCAGAGGCCCCTGTGCCCCAGCCCGGCTGTGCCCACCTTTCACGAGAGCATCGGGGTCATCCTCCACTGGCCCCGGGCCCTTCTCCACGATGAGGCTGCGCATCTCCTCCGCGACAAGCAGTGACCTGAGGAAGACACGGGGCTGAGCCCGGGTGCCCACAGATGCCTCCCACGGCCCCTGAGCGGGGAGCCAGCCCRGGGGCTGGGGTCAGCCGGGTCCCGAGGGGCTCCAGGCACCCCGCAATCCCGCGGTGGGAACGCGGCAGAGCCATCGGGCGCAGATGACCCTGGCTAAAAATAAGCTRTTTGCAGTCGCGGCCCTGCCAAGGAATTCGGAAAATGAACAACCAGGAAGGAATGTTGGCAGTGGTGTCGGCACTGGGAGGATGAGGAGAGAGCAGGCCCCTGTGCCCCAGCACCCCGTCTCCCCAGGCACACACTGCCCCAGGGCATGGCCTCCGCCGRTGGACATGGCCCAGCAGAGCCTCCCAGCCCGGCAGAGCCTCCTGGCACAGGAGGAGCCACACACAGCCCCCATCGGCTAACCCTGCGGCAGCCAAACCATCCAGCATGGCAGAGGGATGGAGACGTGCCCAAGGATGCACCAGGGATGGGGATGGAGAGCAGCAGCCCCGGCTCTGCCATCCGCTGCTCTAGCCGATAGACTGGCACAGCACGGTGCTGGCCCCGTGGGCAGGATGGTACGGCRCACACCGGCACCAGTGCACCCTCCCACAGCCTGCCAGGCCCCCAGCTCCCGCAGCACCATACAAGGGACGCGAGGGGATGCCCGGCGGGCTGGAGGCAGGGGTCACTCACCGCTCCGAGCCGCTGCTGCTGCGGGTGGGCTGGCTCAGGCTCACCTCCAGGGACCCCTGGGGAGGAAAGAGATGTCTCAGCCCCACGGTTACCACCTAGCACTCCCGAATGTCCCCCCGATGACTGCTTGCCTCCTCGCCAGCCCATCTCTGGGCCCAGAAGGGACAGGCTCATGTCCTGCTGCCACGGGGCAGGGAGCCCCGGTGCCCCCCTGGCTGCGGCAGGAGCCAGGGCTGCAGATGGGGCACCCCGGGGGTGTGGGGGCAGCCGCCGGGCGCGCTGGCTGCGTGTCCTCAGCTGACCCAGCAGGCTGAATACCGTGCAGAATTGCACAAGGTCAGTGCTGAGTAATACGCTTACGGCACAAAGTCCCATTGTAATGGGGCCTCTGACTTCCTGCCCGCGGCGGTGGGACGCGGCACAGGGAAGTCCCTGGCCCTGCAGTGGGACGGGGGSCGGTTCCTCCTCGCTCAGCACAACTTGACGTGGACGGTGCCGCTCACATGATGACCCCGGCACACGTGCTGGGACATGAGGCAGGGCCCAGGCACGGGCAGGCACCGGGTCGGGCCGGGCACCCCAGCAGAGCGGGGTGCGGGGACGCGGCAGCACCGGCGGATGCTGCCCTGGGAGATGCGCAGGCGCTCCCGCCAGCTGCAGCCCAACAGGGCAGCCRGAGGCGCAACAGGCCAGAGCGCACCACGAAACGCCAAGAGAAAGAGACAGCTGCTAAAAATAGCAGCGGGGAGGGGGGAGCCGCTGCAGGTATGGCTGCACCGCAGGGCAGGGCCGGGCACCGCTGACCCGTGGCATTAAGGGCACCTGTTGCGCAGCACCGGTGCCCATGCACAGGGCCAGCTCCTCCGACGACTGTCCTGCTGCCGAGGCCGCTGCCGGGGAGGGCTCCACACGCTCCTGCATGGCTGCAGGCATGGAGCTGGTCCCCGGCTCCTCGGCCACGGCCCGCGGGAGGAGGAGGCGGCAGTGGTGGCCAGCTCCTTCTCAGGGATATAAATAAACAGGAGAGGAGCCACAGCGGCAGGGCCAGGGCAGCTGCTCCCACGCTCCCAGGAAGGGGTGGCCGGTGCTGTGGGTTTCCGAGGACCCCCCGGCCACGGTGAAGGGCTCCCTGGGGAGCTGGCGTCATGGCCGCCCACGCCAGCCCGGACCTCTGGAGCCAGCATGGCCCATGGGATGCGGGAAGCCAAAGATGGCTCCTGCCATTGCCGTGCCCTTGGCACTGCCACCAGTGCCTGGAGGGCCCAGCTCCAGCCCTGCCGCTGTCCCTGCTGCCTGCTGTCCCACGGGGCTGGCACCGCTGGGGAAGGGGACCCGCTGCCAGGGGATGGCCGATGGGGGGGGCTCAGGGCTGCCCCCAGCCCTGTGCAGCCAGGGCAGCCCAGCGGCAGCAGGGCCACGCTGCAGACCCAGCAGCGTGCAGGGGGAGAGGGGCTGCAGCAAGCGGGACTGGGCTATCACCACCTCCCGCGTCCCCTCTGGGCAGTGACGCGGCCCCGTGGCTCCGGGTGCAGGAGGCAGCMGGGACAGGCAGGAGGAACCCCTGGGAGCCGGGGTTCCCCCCGCCGCCCCACGCTATCAGCCGTCCCCCACGCAGCCCGGCCAGAGGAAGCGCCGGTTTCCGCCGCTCTGCTTCCCTAAACAGAGGAAGCAGCCGGAGCGGGGAGATCCAGGCCTGCTCCCCACGCCTGGCACGTGCTCCTGGGGCGCCGTGTGCTGGGAGCAGCCCCGGCCTGCTCTGGCACGTCTGTGCGGAGCCACGGCCGGCCCCGAGGAACCCGTCCTGCGGGGACCCTCTGCACCCTGGCCAACCTGACCTCGGCAGCGGCACAGGCCAGGTCCGGCCCCGGTGCAGGATCCGGCACCGCCAGCCCCACGGCTCCTRCCCCGAGAAGCAGGCGAGGGCAGGGAAGCACCAGCTCCACGGGCGGCTCCGCTGCCCCGCCGGCCCGGCAGCGCCCCAGCTTCGGCTGCACCCCAGCAGCACCCAACGGGCGCCCGGGTCCCGCCGCCGCGCCACTAGCAAGGGCCCCGCGCCGGGAGCCCCGCGCCGGGATCCAGCCGGCAGCGGCCCCCGCACCCCTCGGCTCTGCCCCGCGGGCTCCGGGACCCCCAGCGCCCGCCCGGAGGCTGCCCCGGGGCAGTGGCTCCCCCGCACCCGCCGGGCCGACCCCCCCCGTGCCCCGCGGGGACCCCCGGCCGGC
>JASVER010000115.1:2394401-2427037 GCA_030449065.1 Oceanodroma leucorhoa
CGGACGGCCGCGCCGAGCCGGGCAGAGCCGGGCGCCCCGGGCGGGAGGAGCCCCGCACCGCCGGTCCCGCCGCGCCGTGCCCAGCCGCGGCTCCGGTGCCCGTCCCGGCGCCGGTGCCGGCCCCACCTGGTCTCCCTGGGCGCGGAGCTCGAAGGACGCCTCCTCCTCCTCGGCCTCGCCGTCCGCCTCCCGGTCCGCCTCGCCGTAGTCCCGCCGCAGCAGTGTGAAGCCCTGCCGGCAGCACAGCAGCCACCACAGCCCGCCCGGGAACGGCATCGCCCCGCCGGCACCGACGGGTCGCGACGGGACCGGGACGGGACCGGCCCGCCGCCCGCCCGCGCCGCGCACCGGCCGCCGCCGGTCCCGGCCCCGCCGCCGCCGCCGCCCCGGGCGGGCCGGGGCGGGCACGTCACCGGCCCCCACCAATCGCCGCGCGCGGCCCGGGGCGGAGCCAGCGCGCCMGGGGCGGCGGGGCCGCCGCTTGCGTCATCCGCCGGGCGGGGCCGCGCCGAACGGGGGGAGCTCCGGGGGCGCTGCACGGCCGGGCTGCGGCAGGGCCGGTGCTCCCGGAGCCACCGCCGGCRCGGTGCACCGGGCACCACCTGCACCCGGCGTGGGCACCGGCACCGGGCACCGGCCCCGTGCCAGGCGGAGCGCGCTGGTTCCGGCAGCCCCGGGGTTTCACGGGCCGCGGCATCGAGCTGCCCCGCGGCACCGGCGCCATGTGCAGCCCCAGCCCCCCGTGCCGCAGCGCCAACGGCCGTCCCGGGAAGGCGGCTCAGCCCGGCGCGGTGCCGGCGGGCAGCACCGCGGCTGCCGGCGCAGGCGGGGGCTCGGCGGGCAGGAGGGCACCGTGCTCGGGCAGGCCCGTCCCGCCGGCCCTCACGGCGCCTTCCCGCGAGAGGAGGGGGCGGAGGGGGCTCGTGGCCGGGGCTCAGCTCGGCCCTGGGCCCTGCCCGGTGGCAGAGGGTCCGTGGCACCCTGGAGCCGTGGGTGCCGTGGCAGCGCCTGGGCCCCAGCCCCTCTCCCGGAGCCCCAGAAGGGGTTAAGCACCTCAGCCGCGGCTCTGGCTTCGCTACAGCTGTTGGGTCAACACCGTCTCTGGGAGCCCGTGGTGCCGGGATGCGCACGCAGGAAGCGCCGGCTGCCAGCTCTCCTCCCACGCAGCCAGCGCTGGGCCTGCGCCGGGGGCTGAGTGCCGGTGCGGGGCTGGCAGGGCAGCCGGGGCAGGCACGGGCACTGGGGCGCTGGGGCAGAGCCCACCGGCCATGGTGGGGGACAGAGCCAGTGTGTGGCCAGGCGATGCGGGGAGACGGTGGCACGGCTGTGGTGCCAGCTCTGAGGCCAACCCTGGCACTGCTGCGGGGCCAGCGGAGGAAGGGAGTGGGGCTGCCCGATGCCACAGGCTGGGCAGGGAGCGGGGGCAGCTGTCCTGCCGGGCCAGGTACTACCCGAATCTGGCCTTTGCTCCCCGGCGCTGCGGGCAGAGGGGGCCCATCATCCTGGCTCTGCGGCTGCTGCGCGGGTATGCAGCTGCGGCTGCCGAGTCAATGGTAATTGCGTTTCCGGCCCAGCAGTAGCTGAAGGGTCTGGGACGGCTTCTCCCAGTCGGAGCACTGGGATAATCCCAAGCAGGAGCCTGGGGGCGAGCGGGAAGCAGCCTCCAGCCCCGGCAGGACCGGGAGGTGCTTCCCTGCACGTCCGGCTCCGCTGCAGAGTCCACGTGAGCAGCTGCGCCAGAGGCAGGCCCTGTCCTGCTCCTGGCACCTCGGAGCGCTTCTTCAGCCAGGCCTGATGCGTGGGGCTGCTGCACGGCCCCAGGCACTGCTGGCCCGTGGCCCTGTGCCCCTCAGCACGGTGCCAGCCCCGTGGGGGCGAGGGCGTCCGGGCCATGCCAGCCCCAGCCGCGGCGCCCTGGTCCTGTGGGAGGTGGGAGCCGCGGGGCCGGGATGTGCCGGGGCAGAGGAGCTCATGGGGGAAGTGAGGAGGGGAAAGTTCCTCTGGCGCCCACCCCGGGAGGGGGTTTCCAGCTGGACCCAGGACAGGTTTTTCAGGGGGCCTCTGCTGCCGCCAGCCCAGGGACTCCTAGCCCTCCGGCACCCTGCCTGTGGGGACAGTGGCGTGGGCTCTGTCGCCGCCTCGGCCAGGGGCTGAGCTGTGCTGAGGGGTGACCCCCGCTCCTGCCCTCAGCCCCCAGCTGCCCCCTCTGACTGCCCGGGCCCGGACATGCCCCCACCCCACCCCGGAGCCACTGTAGAGCCGGTGCTGGTCCCTGGGCCATCGCCCTCCGCCGCTCCCCGGCCCKGTCCCTCCATCCCCAGCCTGGCCCCGCCCGCTCCCCGGCTACCGGAGCCCCGGCTGGCCGCCCGCCCCTGTGCAGGGGAGCCCAGGCTCGGGACCGCGGGCACGGGCAGGGCACGGGCAGGGCACCGGCAGCGGGCGGCGGGAAGCGCGAGGTTCTGCTGCCGCCTGCAGGCATCCCCCGGCCAGCGCCGGTGGGCACGGGCGGGGTGGGGCAGCCCCCCAGCTCCCCGCACCCCGCGCCCCGGCCCCGGCCCAGCAAACCCCCTCGGCAGCACCGGCCGTCCCCCCCCGGGGCAGCCCCGGCCCGCACGGAGACGGTGCTCACCCAGCGGGGCTCGACCGGGGTTTATTGTGAGGGTGGGAACAAGGTCTTGTTCCGGGCCTTGCTGCGTGCATCCACCGTCCCGAGCTCACCGGCACCGCACAGCCCCCCGCAGCACGCGTGACATTGCATGGACCCCTGGAGCACGCGTGACATTGCACAACCTTCCACAGCACGCATGACATCACACGGTTCCCCCCAGAGCACGCATGACATGACACTGTCCCCCCAGAGCACACGTGACATTGCATGGCTCCCTGCAGCACGTGTGACGTTGCACAGCCCCCCCAGAGCACATGTAACTTTGCAGGGTCCCCCCCACCCGGCAGCGCGCTGGGCAGCAGAGGCACTTGCAGGGCACGCGGGTGCTGGGGACTGCTCTTCCCTCTGCCCACGCGTGTGTGGGCACCGTGCGCGTTGTCCGGTGCTGCCCCAGCCAGGCCGCTCTGCCGGGGCCTGGGGCAGGTCCATGCACGAACGAGGCTCTTCCTGGGGAGCTGCAGAGCGGCCGAGCCCCGGGGTGCCGGTCCCTGCCCCAGCTGCAGGCACCGCATCCCTACACGACATCCTGGCAGGTGGAGAGCGATGTCCGCTGGCGGGGACCAGGGCAGGTGGGGCAGCGCTGCTCGAGAGGCCCCACGCAGCCGGCATCGCTGGCCAGCAGCCACAGCTCCCGGCGGAAGCGCTGGCCCAGGAAGGCGTAGAGCAGGGGGTTGAGGCAGCAGCGCAGGTACGCCAGCCCGCCGGTGACCAGCAGCGCCAGGTCCTTGCGGCGGCTCTGGGCACAGCTCACCTCCCAGCTGGCCAGCAGCTCGGCTGCATCCAGCAGCACCATCAGGCTGTGGGGCAGCTGCAGGGCCACGAACACCAGCACGAGGGCCAGCAGCACCCGCAGCGCCCGGTGGGGCTGTGCGCCACGGGCTGCCAGCAGCGTACGGGCCACAGCCGCGTAGCAGCTTGCCATCACCAGGAAGGGCACCACGAAGCCCAGCACGACCTGCACCAGGTTGGTGGCCCCCCGGGCCGCCCGCGAGACCGCGTGGGGGAAGACGACGCGGCAGAGCCGGAGGTCCTGGTGCTGCTCCGCTCGGCTGTAGATGAACTGGGGCAGCGCCAGCAGCATGGCCAGCAGCCAGGCCAGCCCCGCCGTCAGCCAGCCGTGTCGGCGAGCCCGCGGGCGCAGGCGGCAGGCGGCCGGCACCCGCACGATGGCCACGTAGCGGTCCACGCTGATGCAGGTGAGGAAGAGGAAGCCACTGTAGAAGTTGAGGGCATAGAGGCCCTGCAGCGCCTTGCAGGCAGCCGTGCCCGGGGACCAGCCCTGCAGCGTGTTGGTGACGGCAAAGGGCAGCGTCAGGAGCAGCAGGAGGTCGGACAGGGCGAGGTGCAGGAGGCAGACGTCGGTGATGCTGTGTGCCCGGCGGTAGCGGGTGTGCGTGAGCAGCACCAGCCCGTTCCCCACCGTGCCCAGCAGCGAGAGCAGCAGGTAGACGGCAGGCTGGTAGGTGCGGGCGAAGCCCTGCACCGCCTGCTTCTCGCAGAGCTCGGGCAGCATGCCGTCCTCCCACGAGTACCCGTCATCCCAGGGGTAGAAGTCAGTGGTGGCAGTCGGCTCCATTGAGGCGGGGCTGGGGGTCGCCTGCGCAGAGGGATGCTGAGCGAGGGATGCTTGGAGGTGGCGGTCTAGCTGCAGCGTGCAGCATGCAGCGCTCCACGCCCAGGGCAGCCCTCTTCCACCCAGCCCCACCGCAGGGAGCCCGGGCGTGCCGCAGCCCCCAGCCCCGCGCTCGGGGTGGTTTCCCTCTCACACCCATCCCGAGGCAGCGGGAGGTTCACTGCGCTCAGTCATTGCGAGAGTGCGCACTTCCCAAGCAGCCGCCTGCGGCGCAGAGCTGGTGGGGAGACGTGACCCTGGCCGCGGCGTCCCCGGCACAGCACCACGTCCCACAAACTAACGGTGCACCTGCCGCAGAGGAGCTGCTCCTGACGTCCCCTGGGGCTCAGCACACAGCCCACAGCCCCAGTTGCCCCGTGCAGCCGGGCCTCAGGGCTCCATGCCGGCATCCCCAGGTGCTCAAAGCACCCACCCACCCGTGCACCACCCTGGGAATCCCTGTGCCAGCACAGCCCCACACTGCCCGGTCCTGCTCCCAGCCAGGGAGGTCCCGGTGCATCCCACTGCTTTGCACAGGTTGCAGGCAGCTCTGCGCAGTGCTCGCAGCTCCCGGCCTCTCAGCCTTGCTCCAGGCTGGAGGGACACCGCTGCAGCCTGGCACTGGACACCCGGGACCCCGTTGTCACAGAGGTCAGAATCTGGCATGGTTCTGACTCAGAGCAGCCTCGCGACAGCAGTTTTGCTCTGGCTCCCGTCAGCGAGCCCAGGCGGACGGGTCTGATCCCCTCACCCGCTCTGGGGCTGCAGGTGGGATCTGAACCCAGCAGCTCCCCCAGCCCCTTCCCTGCTCCAGGCCTCGGGGACCTGGAGCACCAAGCGCTGCCCTGCGTTCCCTGGGGCTTTGCCTTTCAGCCCAAACCCACACGGCTCACATGAGAACCGTTTAAAAGCAACAAGAGAAGCCAGYAAGGGGGGGTCCCCACCCAGCCCCCAGTGAACCCCTCGCCCCATGGCCCCTCACCTGCTCCTGCATCGCGCAGCGGGACCTTCCCCCCTGGCTGGCGCGTCTGGAGCCGTCTGCGTCTCAGCGCTCTGCACGCTGTGGTTTGACCACGTGCCGCCCCTGATACCGAGAGCGGTGCAGAGCACAAGCCCAGCCCCAGRGGAGGAAGGTGAGGAGGCAGATGCGGCCCCGCTCCAGAGCCCGTCCTGCATCTTTTACTTTGTGGCTAGCATCTGCATGCTAGGGACAGAAATAGCAGCTCCGCTCAGCCCCTGTCACGTGGGGCTGGGGGACAAGCCTGGGAGTACCCGGCTGCAGGGAGCATCGTCTGGCCGAGGGCACCCAAAGGGTGCAGGAGACCCCAGCCCACCCTGGGACTATTTGCAGCTCTGGACCCGCAGCGGGGGCTGCCTCTGTGGGGCTGGAGGGGAGGCTGGAGGGAGTGGGGCCAAGGAGAGGAGCGTGGGCTGCTGTGGGGTGGTGCTGAGCCAGGCCCAGGCGGGATCCTGGTCTGGTGGGACCAGTAGAGCCATGTCCAGTCCAGGAATGGCTCGTCCTCATGGGAAACGTGGCGCTTCCAGGAACTGGGGTGGCCRCTGGTGCAGGGTGTCCCCATCGCCCAGGGGTTCCAGTCCTGCCCTGCACTCTCATGCCCCTGTGCCCGCACACCCCCATGCCCCTGCACCCCCTCAACCCCACACCCCCATGCCCCAGTGCCCCTGTGCCCCCGTGGCGCTGGGCAGGCGTGTTGCTGGTTGTTGATAACAAAATTCCCAACTCCTCATTAAGGGGCAGATTAGTTCCTGTGGGGCAGAGGCCCCACTTTCCTCTCCCCAGGGGGGAGCAAATTGATCCCCGGCTTTAATGGGCTTTCTGCCATTTGCCGCAGTAATCCCTCAATCCCCCTTTCTCATCACTACAGCGTCTTTGCCGTGGCTTATCCCAGCTCTGCCCTCGGCCCTCCTGCTGCCTCCAGCCGGGTGCGGGAAGCGGGCAGGGTCCCTGCCGACCCCGGGAGCTCGCTGCTGGCACCCGCGGTGCAGCGGGGCCGTGAAGCTGCTGTGCCCCGGCTGGAGAGCGGCTGGGCAGAGCCAGCCCAGCCCCTGGGCCCCGGAGTGTCCCCAGGGCTCTTTGCTGGAGGATCTCTCCCCCTCTCCTGCCGTTTCTGCAATGCAAGGGCGCTGACTGCAGACCTCTGCTCTGTACCGGCTCTGGGGGTGCCATCCTGCATCCTGGAGGAAGGGGAGGAGGAGGGTCCCAGGGCCAATGCTGGTCCTACGGCCAGCTGTGGGTGCAGAGCAGGGACTCTGCGCAGCCCCACCGGGGCCGTCACAGACCTGGCCCAGCACAGGGACGGGACGCAGGGCTGTGGCCGGAGCAGGCAGCACCCCTGGGGTGTCAGGATAAGGCCAGGTGGGGCTGTGCCTCTCCCAGGGACGGACCCACAAGCAAGGGTCTGGGGAGACGGGAGGGCTGGTGGCCTCGTCCCTGGCACATGGCTCCAGCTCCCAGTAGCAGAACTCCCGGTGTGCCGCTGGCTGTCCCGTGGCCCTGCTGCACCTGGGGCTTTCTGTTCCCTCTTTCGCCCACCAGCCCCGGCCTCGGCTCTGCCTGTGCAGGAAGCGGCCCCGGCACCCGCTGCCCGCAGGCGGTAGCCGCACCGCCCTGCCCGGCGGCAGCCGGGTGCCCAGCACGGCGCTGCCAGGACTGGTGGGCAGCACCCTCGTGCCAGCGGTGCGGGGCTGCCCACACCGAGCACAGCCAGGCCAGGCTTCTGCCCAGCACTGGGACCCTGCTTGGACCCAGTGGCCCCCGGTGCACCCCCATCCCTCTGGGCTGGGCTTGGGGCACTGCACGGTGCTCCTGGGAGAGGGGGACCCCTGCAGAGCCGGGGGGACACAAGGCACCACGCAGTCTGTGGGGCAGGCAGCGTATGTAGGCCATGCAGCTGCCAGCCCCCCCGTCCCCTCCGTGGGTGTCTGGGGATGTTTGGGAACAGACACAGGCTAAATCCCGTCTTCTGCCCCACTGGAGAGACAGGCGACCCCGAAACCCGCAGGCCTTAATCTGCRGCTTGATTACAAACTGCCGCCACATCTGCTGCGGGAGGGCTGGCGGGCACTGCTCCAATCCCCCCCGCTGCTGCCACTGCGGGCACTGGGCGCCTGGGCCACATCTGCGGGGGGTCACATCGGGGGGGGGCCATGCCTGCAGGGGRTCACGCCACCCAGGCCTGGGCACGGCAAAGGCCGGGGGCTGCGCGGGAACCGGTGATGCCCGGGGAGCTCCCACGCCCTGCGCTGGCCGTGCCCCGCTCTGCCCACACACCCCCACCCCGAGCCCACTGGACCCGGCCCCGAGGACCGGGCGAGGCGGGGGCGCCCGGCGGGAGCATCCCTCGGGGGCGCGGCAGCGGGCGAGGCGGGGGGGGCCGGGGCTCTGCGCTGAGCCCAGCCCGGCCCCCGCGCCCCCTCCCCGGGGCCGCCCCCCGCCCCGTGGGCGGAGCCGCCGGCCCCGCTCCGCGGCTGCAGCACCGGGAGCGGCGGCGCCGAGGGCGCTCGGGGCGCTCCAGCATGGGCGCTCGCCGCCTCCTCGGGCTCCTGCTCGCCGCCTGCGCCGGCCTCCTGCGCCCCGGCCCCGGCTGCCTCGCACGTAAGTGGGGCCGCAGCCCCGGGAGCGGCCGCTCCGCACTGCGGGACCGCGCCCGCCGCCCCGGCCCCGCACCCCCGAGCCGCCCCAGCTTCCCGAGCCCCCCCGTCCTCCCGGGCATCCCCCGTTCTCCCCGGGGCAGTCCCTGGCATCCCCCGGCGCCCCGGTCCGCGCCGTCCCCAAGGTCACGGCCGGACACCGGCGTCCGGGCGCCCCCCCCGCGCCCTGCCCGGGGCCGCCCCGGCGCAGCCCCCCCGCCGGCAGCACCGCACCCTCCCGGAGCCTCCGGGATGCCCGGGGACGCCCAGGGATGCCCAGGGGTGCCCCGGGCACCCGCCCCGCTGCGCCGCATCCCCGCGCGCGGCGCGGCCCCGCGTCCCTACCGGGGAGTGGGCTCGGGCCCCGGCACCCCCGGCCCGGCCCGGCCCCGTGTCTGGGCACCCCGGCGGGAGGGGGCAGCGCCGCGGGACCCGTCCCGGGCTCCGCCAGCACCTCGGCCAGCGCCGCCGCCCCGGCCCGGTCCCGCCGCCGGGCTGCACCGGGCTGGTCCCGCTCCCCGGGGTGGGAGGGGCTGGGGGGCGGCTGCCCGGGCACGGGGACAGGGACCGGCAAAGCCCTGGCCTAACCGAGAGCTCTCTGCGGCTCCTCTGAGCCGGGGCCCTTGGCCCCTTCCCCCAGGCCCGGGGTGGCCCAGGGACCCGCTGGCTGCGGGGATGGAGGCGGGGGGCGATGGAGGCGGGGGGTGATGCAGCATGGACGCAGCGCGGCCGCCCTTGGCCCTGCAGTGACGGCTGGGGGTGCAGCAAACGCTCTTGGGGCTCCCCGGGCTCCGCCCGACCCGGCCGGGGGGGGGCCTGCGACGGGCTCGGGACCTCGGCCCCGCCGGAGCCTCCTCTGCAGATGCCGCGAGGGTTTGCACAGGTCCCCCCGGCCTCCCACGCGGGACCCTGCCCCGGCGGGGCGGGGCGGAGGGGTCCCGGCGCCCACGTCAGTGCGGAGGCGGCTGGTGCGGGCGCCGGGGCCCGCAGAGGTGTGTCAGCTCCGCTGCAGTGGGAGGGGAGAGCGGGAGCTGGACCCGCCGCACCGCCGGCCCGCGGAGCCCGCAGGGTCCCCAGAGCCCGCAGGGTCCGTAGGGTCCCCAGAGCCCGCAGGGTCCGCAGGGCCGCGCTGGGGGGCTGCCGCAGGGACACTGCCCAGATCAGCACCCCGAGCCCGGCCCCCAGCCCCACTCTCCACACAGGACCCTGCTACGATGAGCTCGTCGCTCCCCTCTACTCCTCATCCATCGGTGCCTCCTCCAGATACAACATCTTCTACTCGGCCAGCTTTGCCCGGCTGCACAGTGAGTCCCCCCGCGGGACTGGGGTGTAGACAGGGTGGGGGGCTGTGGGCAGGGGGTGTCCCCGGCAAGGTCCTGCCTCGCGTGGGGCTGAGGGGTCCTCGGATACCCACAGCAGAGCCCTCAGCATCCCCCGAGGGTGGGGGAGAGTCCTGCAGCCCTTCAACTCCCACCCGCAGTCAGGTGCTGCGGTGGGGCCGAGCAAACGGCCCCCACTCAGCCGGCAGCCACTGGGTGCTGGGCTGTGGGGCCGGCTGAGCCACTCCCCCCGCAGGCACCAGCGGCTGGTCCCCTGACCCCCGGGACAAGCAGCCCTGGCTCCAGATTGACCTGATGCAAAAGCACCGGATCAACGCGGTGGCCACGCAGGGGACCTTCAACACCTACGACTGGCTGACGCGCTACATCGTGCTCTATGGAGACCACCCCACCAGCTGGAAACCCTTCTTCCAGCAGGGCAGCAACTGGGTAGGGGGGTGCCCAGGGGTCCCTGCGGGAGGGGGTCCCCTGGGGGGAGCAGAGACCCCCCCGGTCCGGAGCAAGGTGCTGACAGTGACCCTTTGTCCCCAGACGTTCTTTGGGAATGTGAATGAGAGCGGGGTGGTGCGGCACGACCTGCATTACCCCATCCTCGCACGCTATATCCGCATCATCCCGGTAGCCTGGAACCCGCGCGGGAAGATCGGGCTGCGCCTGGGCCTCTACGGCTGCCCCTACCGTGAGTACCCGGCCTGGGGGCTCCGGCAGCCCCGCACGGGGTGGGACGCTGGCCCAGCCACCCACGTGGCAGGGGGCCAGCCCCTGGCTGCGGCATGCCTGGAAAATGCTTTCCCAGAGGGGATTGTGTCCAAGCAGTCTGCAGTCATTAGCTCTGGCATAAACCACAACAGAAAGGAGTGTTCCCCGTGCCGGGGCGCCTGCTGCTGCGGGCAGTGACATGGCTGGGGCCACTCTGCTCTCCCTAGGGTCCCACGTGCTCTACTTTGATGGAGATGATGCCATCTCCTACCGCTTCCGGGCCAAGAGGATCAGCACTCTCGAGGATGACATCTCCTTCAACTTCAAGACGCTGGAGCAGGACGGGGTGCTGATGCATGGGGAGGGCTCGCAGGGTGACTACATCACGGTGGAGCTCAAGCAGGCCCAGCTCCTCCTGCACATCAGCTTAGGTGAGCCGGGGCCGGGGAGCCGGGGGGCCACGGGGCCCGGGGGCCACAGGCTGAGGCTGCCCCTCCCCAGGCAGCAGCCCGCTGCACGCCAGCGAGGGCCACACGACGGCGGCGGTGGGCAGCCTCCTGGATGACCAGCACTGGCACTCGCTGCACATCGAGCGCTTCGGCCACCATGTCAACCTGACGCTGGACGGGGAGGTCAAGCGCTTCCGCTGCCATGGCACCTTCGACCAGCTCAACCTCGACACCGAGGTGGGTGCGGTGGGCGGGGAGCTGCCGGGCCACTGACCTGCAGTGTCCCCCGGCAAGGGGCTGACCCCCTCCCTCTGCCTCCCAGGTCTTCTTCGGGGGGGTGATCGACCAGGACAAGCAGCATCTCACCTACCGGCAAAACTTCCGGGGCTGTGTGGAGAACATCATCTTCAACGGGGTCAACATCGCCGACCTGGCCCGGCACCGGAGACCCAACATCCGCTTCGAGGTCCAGCCCTGGGGGGGGTGGCCCCTTCCCTGGGGGTCCCATCCCTGCCTTGGGGGACCCCTTTCCTGGAGGAGGGCCAGGTCCTCAGCCCCGCTGTGGGGTGACCCCTTCCCCGGGGCCGGGTTCCGCCCTCCGCTGTGGGGTGACGCGAGGCCAGGCAGCGGCCGTGCTCAGCCGAGCGGCGCCGCATCGACCGCGCGAGGTCGTCCCTGGCCCGGGGCGCCCGCCCGGCACTGCCAGGCGATGGGATCGAGCAGGGGCGATCGGGGCCAGGGCTGTGGGGATGGGGGGGCCTCCCCGCCACGGGAGCATCCCCTTCTTCACCACCTCCCGCGGTCACCCCCAGGGCAGCGTGGGCCACTACTGCCAGGACCAGCTGAACAACCCCATCACCTTCGCCGGCATCAACAACTATGTGCGGGTGCCGGGGATCCCGCGGAGGAACCGCCTGGCCGTCAGCTTCCGCTTCCGCTCCTGGGACACCGCCGGGCTCCTGCTCTACACCAGCTTCGCCGACCGCCTGGGCTCCCTCGAGGTCGTGTTGAGCGAGGGGCAGGTCAACGTCTCCATCGCCCAGCCCGGCAAGAAGAAGCTGGAGTTTGCCGCAGGTGGGCTGGGGAGCTGGCATGGGGCCGAGGGCCGGTCTGGCGGCAGTGCCCCCCCACGCACCCTCCTCCCCCTGCGCAGGGCATCGCCTGAACGATGGCTTCTGGCACTCGGTGCAGCTGGTGGCGCGGGACGGCTCGGCCGTGGTGACCATTGATGATGACGACGGCGCCGAGTTTCGAGTGGCGCACCCCTTCCAGCTCCGCACCGGCAGCCAGTACTTCTTCGGAGGTGGGTGGCGGGGTGGGGCGCGGGGGCGATGGGTGCTGGGGGGCCGCTCACCCTGCTGTGCCTTGCAGGCTGCCCCAAGCCGGCTTCGGTCACCGGCTGCCGGTCGAACCAGACGGCCTTCCACGGCTGCCTGCAGATGCTGAATGTGGACATGCAGCCCGTGGACGTGGAGCTGCTGGTGCAGCACCGGCTGGGGGAGTACTTCAACGTGCTCTTCAACGTCTGCGGCATCACAAACAGGTATCGGTTGGGACAGGGGCACCAGCTGGGAGCAGGTGGGGGCCGGGGGGCCAGTGCCAGGACAGGAGCCCTCTGTGCCCCCAGGTGCACCCCCAACCTGTGCGAGCACGACGGCCGCTGCATCCAGTCCTGGGATGACTTCATGTGCATCTGCGACCTGACGGGGTACAAGGGGGAGACCTGCCACAAATGTGAGCCCGGGGCCTCGCGGGTGGGGCGACAGGACGGGCACACACGGTTCCTCCTGCTGCCCAGTGCCCCCCTCGTGCTGACCCCAGCCCCGTTTCCCTCTTCCAGCCCTTTACAAGGAGTCGTGCGATGCTTACCGCGTCAGCGGGAAAACCTCGGGGAACTACACCATCGACCCGGACGGCAGCGGGCCACTCAAGCCCTTCACGGTGTACTGCGACATCCGAGGTGGGGGCAGCGGGAGGGTGTGGGGGTCCCTCTGCCCAGTGCCCCAGGGACCAGCCCCCACCTGTGCACTGGGGCCAGAGCAGAATGGAGGGAGTGGGGGCGTCCCAGGGGGCCGGTCCTAACAGCCCCCCCCACCTCCGCAGAGGACCGGGCATGGACCATCATCCGGCACAACCGCCACTACGCCACGCGGGTGACAGGCTCCAGCGTGGACCAGCCCTACCTGGGGGCTGTGGAGTACTGGAACGCCTCCTGGGCCGAGGTCTCGGCGCTGGCAAATGCCTCCGAGTACTGTGAGCAGCGCATCGAGCTCCACTGCTACAGCTCCCGCCTGCTCAACACACCCTGTGAGCCCCGGGGGGAGCGGGGCTGTGCTACGGGGCTGTGCCATGGGGCCGTGCCGTGGGGCCATGTCCTCACCCTCCCCTGTGCCCTCAGCTGGGCTGCCCTTCAGCTTCTGGATGGGCCGACACGATGAGCGGCACTACTACTGGGGGGGCTCGCAGCCGGGCATCCAGCGCTGCGCCTGTGGGTTGGACAAGAACTGCGCCGACCCCAAGTACTTCTGCAACTGTGACGCCGACCACGCGCTGTGGTGAGCCGGCGGGGGCTGCGGCACGGGGGCTGCGGGACGGGGGCTGCGGGACGGGGGCTGGGGGCACAGACTCTGGGGGGTGCAGGCAGGGGTTCGGACCGGGGCACGGGCTGGTGAAGGGGCAGAAGCCCCTCACAGCCGCTCCGAACCACGTGCCGTTTGCAGGAGGACGGACAAGGGTCTGCTGACCTTCGTGGACCACCTGCCCGTCACCCAGGTTGTGGTTGGAGACACGAACCGCTCCGGCTCCGAAGCCCAGTTCCTGCTGGGCCCCCTGCGGTGCTACGGAGACCGTGAGTGACCGGATCCACGGAGGGCCCCCTGCCTGCAGAGGGCCCATGCCTGTGGGGGTCCCATGCCTGTGGAGGGTCCATGCCCGTCCCTCACCGCCCCTCCTGCTCCCCGCAGGCAACACCTGGAACACCGTCTCCTTCAACAGGGGCGCAGCCCTGCTCTTCCCCACCTTCCAGGCCAACCACAGCCTCGACATCTCCTTCTACTTCAAGACCACCGCCCTGTCCGGCGTCTTCCTGGAGAACCCCGGCTCCCGAAACTACATCCGCATCGAGCTCAACAGTATGGGCGGGCGGGGTGTGCGGGGGCGCGGGGGGCAGCGGGACCGGGCACCCCTCCCAACACCACATCCCCGCAGCCACCAGGGACGTGGTGTTTGCCTACGACATCGGGAACGGGGACGAGAACCTGACCGTGCGGTCGGCGGTGCCCTGGAACGACGACGAGTGGCACCAGGTGAAGGCTGAGCTCAACGTCAAGCTGGCGCGGCTGCGGGTGGACAAGCTGCCCTGGGTGGTGCGGCCAGCCCCCCCGCAGAGCTTCGTCCACCTGGACTTCGACAGGCCCCTCTACGTCGGTGAGAGCCCCGGCCGCGTCCCGGCGTCCCCAGGTGCCCGCGCACCGCAGGGCGCTGAGTCTCGGCCCCGCTGCAGGCGCGGCGGAGCACAAGATGCGCCCGTTCCTGGGGTGCCTGCGGGCGCTGCGGATGAACGGGGTGACGCTCAACCTGGAGGGCAAGGCCAACGAGACGGAGGGTGTGCGGGTCAACTGCACCGGCCACTGCCAGGACCCGCCGGTGCCCTGCCAGAACAGCGGGCTCTGCGTCGAGCGCTACAGCCACTACAGCTGCAACTGCAGCGTCTCCGCCTTCGACGGGCCCTTCTGCAACCACGGTGAGTGGCAGCACCCACCCGCGCTGGGGGTGGGGGCCCTCCCGGGGGGTGAGATGGGGGAGAGGAGCCGGCGCTCCCGTCACCCTGCGGTTCCCCCGCAGACATCGGTGGGTACTTCGAGGAGGGCACCTGGGTGCGGTACAACATCCTGCCGACGTCGCTGTACGCCGCCCGCGAGTTTGCCAGCATCATCAGCAGCCCCTGGCAGCCCCTGCCTGGCTACAACCTCACCAGCGAGGAGGTCAGCTTCAGCTTCAGCACCACCTCGGCGCCCGCCGTGCTGCTCTACGTCAGCTCTTTCGTCAAGGACTACATGGCCGTGCTCATCAAGGATGACGGTGAGGGCAGGGCTCCCCACCCCGGGGCTCACCCGGAGCGTACGGGGACCTCCCTGGGCGCTGGGGCCACATGGGACCCTCCTCCTCCCTGATGCCAGTCACCAGCCCTACGGAGGGGCTGGACTCACCCGCCGAGAGCCCCGGCCCCGCTGACGGCCCCGCTCTGCCCGCAGGGAGCCTGCAGCTGCGCTACCAGCTGGGCACCAGCCCCTATGTCTTCGCCCTCACCACCAAGCCGGTGACGGACGGGAGGCCCCACCGCGTCAACATCACCCGCCTCCACCGCACGCTGTACACCCAGGTACGGGGCTGGGGCATCCTCCCCGCCGAGGCCTGGGGGGCTGCGGGGCTGGGGGTCAGGCTGGGAGGGGGCACGGGCAGGGTGGCAGGAGGCGGAGGAGGCTCAGCGGGTGCTGACGCCGTGCACTTGCCTCCCAGGTGGACTATCTCCCCGTCGTGGAGCAGCAGTTCTCCCTGTTCGTGGACAGCAAACTGGACTCGCCCAAAAACCTGTACCTGGGGCGCGTGATGGGTGAGCTGGGTCCTGCCCTTGGCCGCCCCCTCCCACGCTGGGATCCCCGTGGGCACGGGGGTCTCCTCTGCCCAGCACGGTCCTTGCCCTCTGCCGGGGATGAGCCTTCTCCTTCTGTGCTCCTGCAGAGACTGGCGTGATTGACCCCGAGATCCAGCGCTACAACACGCCCGGCTTCTCAGGCTGCCTCTCGGGGGTGAAGTTCAACAGCCTCGTCCCCCTCAAAGCCATCTTCCGCCCCACCAGCGTCGTGCGGCCCTACAGCATCCGGGGGGAGCTGGTGGAGTCGAGCTGCGCCTCCATGCTTCCCCTCACCACCATCCTCATCCCCCCTGAGATGGACCCCTGGTACATGGGCACAGGTAGGTGCCATGGTGGGACCCCAGCGGGGAGGGAGCCCCCCAGCAAGCATCAGCTGCGGAGGGGATGCTCCAGCACAGGACCCTGCTGCAGCCCGCTCGCAGCCACCCCCTCTGTCTCTGCAGAGTTCCCCCACGTGCATGACGACGGCTGGATCGGGATCATCATCGGGTGTAAGTGAAGCACCCAGCCGGTGTCCCCCCCTGCCTCTGCCCTGGCCCCACGGCCCCCCGGCCCCTCCCCAGCCCCTCACCGCCGCCTCTCCCCCGCAGTTGTGACCTTCCTGCTCCTGCTGCTCGGGGGGCTGCTGGTGCTGCTGTACTTCTACTACCACCGCTACAAGGGCTCCTACCACACCAACGAGCCCAAGGCCGTCCAGGACTATGGCAGTGCCACCAAACCGCTGTCGGTGCGCAAGGACCAGAACCTGCCCCAGATCCTGGAGGAGGCGAAAGGGGACTAGCAGGGCCGGGGGTGGGACGGGCTCGCAGCCCCTGCAGCCGCCCGGGGACGAGCGAGCGTCGCGGGACCAAAGGGCCGAGCACACCCGAACTGCCAACACCCGCCTCCGGACCAGACCGGACCGCACCGACCGCCAGCTCCTCCCCGCGGCTGCCACCGACCCGGCCCCCAGAGCGCGGCCGCGACCCGCCGAGCCCCGGCCCCGCTCGCCCCGGGCACACCGGCAGCCCCTATGCCAGAGGCAGGCTGCTGCCTCCCACCAGCTGCCAAAACCTGCCCTGCCTCTGGCGGGGAGCCCCGGGGCCGGGCACCCCCCCTCCTTTCATAGGGGAGCACGCTGCTGCCGCCCCGTTAGCGACGACTGCGCGTAGATGACCCGCTGCTTTGCTCGCTTAGCCAGAGCCACGAAGGAAGCCACGCGATACCCGGCCCCGGGGCACAGCCCGGGGCGCGCCGAGCAATACCCTGCCCGTGCGGGCGACGGCCGTCGCTGCCGCGCATGACGCACCGCACTTTGCTGAGATGCTGCTTTCATACAATCAGGTACGGATCCTTTCTACCATTTTTGTTGCTGGATATTCTACTACACTCTGATTTTTTTATTCTATCGGTTTGTATAAAAAACCAAACGGAAGCTCCTGTCGGGTGTTACGTTCCGCGTGTCGTGGTACGTGGTCTGTAGTTTGCTACTTCTCTGTACGAAGTGCCAGTCCTGCCGATTACCTCCAGCCCAGGGAAAGCTCCTGTTCACTCGCTGTGTTGTGGTAAGACGATGTTACAGAAATGCATTTATCTACCCAAAGGCCTAGCTCCACTGGGCACTTTATTTTTAAAAAACCTGTTTTGTTGAATGAGATGTGAAGACACTCAAATAAAGGCAGAATGACGGTGTTTGACACTCCCAGCCTTTGCTTCGGCAGCCTGGACGCGCAGGGGTGGCAGCTCCTCTCCCATCCCCACGGCTCAGCCAGCACCCAGGGGAGGGACCGGCGCGGACAACGGCAATTCCCGCTCCCGGAGCAGGATGCAGGATGTAGAGAGCCGGGGCTGGATGCAGCTCAGGCCGCTGCTACGCTCCTACGCACACAAGCACGTCCTGCTCTCCCCACCACGCGCCTCTGCCGCCTCCCAGCCCTGAGCCACRCCGATTTGGGCAGCCGGTGGCACTGGATGCCCACAAGCCCCGCCGGGCTCCGGGGTGCCAACCACCGCCGAGGGGAACAGGCAGAGGACAGACAGGGAACGTGCCGCTGCCAGCCGCTCCCTAGGGTAACAGAGGCCAGCAAGCCACGGGAGGACGTTCGCTACCATTTATTATGACAAAGGCTACAAGCCACATTATTTTTAAAGTGCATTATTATTCACCGTCAACAAACCACAGACACAAGCCTGGCGTAGTGCAGATATGGCCAAGGTGGCAGAGGACTCTGAGCCGAGAGCAGGGCCGGGGCGAGCCGGGCGGGCAGCGGCGGCAGGAGGCGATGGGGAGCGGGGCTCAGGCAGGTGCCGGGGTACAAGCGCTGCTCCAGACAGACCCAAACCCCTCCGAGCCCCAGGAAGGCGTCATGGACAGCAGGAAGGATGGACGGACGGCCTCACCTGCCGCAGCAGGAGGCTGGGAAAGGCACGGCGCGGGCCGTGCCAGGGAGGGCTCGGCTCCTGGGGCAGACCCAGCACCTCTCTGCGTTCACGGACCGTGCGGCTGGGACGGGGCTGCACCTTGGGAGCCCCGTGGTTTCCCAAACGAGCGGGGCAAGGGCCCCAGCGCGGCTCACCTCTGTGCGGTGCCCCTGGACAAACACCACCCGCCCTCCGCGCCGCCGCCCCCGAAGGGGGTGATCAGCCGGGCTCCCCACCAGAGCAACCGTCCCGGTGCCRTCCGGGAGCCCAGCGCCGGACGCCCGCAGCTCCAGGCGCTCATCAGCCCTGGACAGCCCCGTGCGTGCCAGGCAGAGCACCCTCCGGCACCCAGCCTCAGGCCGGGCAGGCGGCTGGCAGCAGCCATGGCTCCTACGGGACAGCCCCATCCTTCAGGTCACCCCAGGCCCTGCTCAGGGAAGAGCCCCCCACCCAGACGGCCCCGTCCCAGGCCTGGAGCAACACCCCTGCAAAGGTGCTGCTGAGGGATGACAGCCATCTGGGACATCTGTGGTCCCCCCACCCCCAGAGCAGTACACGGGGCCCAGCTGCTGGCTGAGAAGGGTTAGTTTAAAGTGCTTTTTTTCTTTTTGCATGGGGTGCTAAGGCCAAACCTCACCCTGACAGAGAACATCTCCCCTTTATCCCCAGGGCCAGGGCTGGAGTGTCAGAAAGCCCCAGGCAGGTTCCTGAGGAGCCTTCCCCGGGTCACCGCAGGCAGCGGCAGCTCTGCTGCGCCCTGCTCAAACCGCGGCACAGCAACGTTCAAAAAGTCCTGTGCGATGAAAGGCTCCTGCCCCAAGGGGACCCGCTCTGCCGGCTCCTGAAGTGCCCGACACCTCCCACAGAGCCCGTGCTGCTCCGAAGGGGACCGTCCTGGCAGAGGAGGGTGGAGGAACCAGCTCTGGTACCGTGTGGTCAGGAAGCACCTGCCCGGGTGCAGGGTGGCCCAGGCCTGTCTCCCCTCTGGGTGCAGCCCCAGCCGGTCAGCGGGAGTCTCCCCCCACGGTCCCAAAGCTGCCTGGCAGAAGCATCCCAGGCAGCAGAGCAGCTGGGGACGGGCACGAGCCAAAAAGCCACCCCAGAGCCACGAGAAAACGCCGCAGGCTGGAAGGGCTTCCTCAGGCTCACAGGTGCCTACTGCCTCTGGACTCCTCTTGTGCTTGCAGCAGCAGCCCCATAATATTGTCTCTACCCAGCTCAGTGGCATCCCTACCCAAAGTGACTTTTTGCATAGTGCTGCTCTCCCCGTGCCTAAGCATCGTGCCAGGCCAGTCATGGCTAGGCGGTCTCTGTCCCCCAGGCCGCTGGGGCAGGGGGGAAACAGAGCCTCAGTGACAGCAGCTTGGGCCTGGGGACCGCTGCAGCCACGTCTCTATGGCTTCCAACCCTGTTGCTGTCCTTGTCAACAGCACAAAACAGGCAGTAAGAGGTAGCACCCGAGACCAGAGCTCATCCCAGGGGACAGGGCTGGAGGGGAGCACCAGCCCCTCCGCTCCCCAGCTGTGCCCCGGGTCTCGGTGCAGGTGGTACCTCACCCGCTCTCGTTCTTCCAGCAGTCAGCAGAAAATGGAAAGAGACTGAGAATTCACGGCTGTCCCTCCTCCTGCACCACAGCTTTTCTTCAAGCCCCAGCTGCCTTGGTCCATGGGCTCCCTCCGGCCCAGGAGACCGCCCGCAGAGCAAGGCTCCAGAGCCTGCCCCAGCCCAGGGCTGGCAAAGCTGCCATCCCAGCAGCAGCCGCTCACACTCCTGCCCCGAGTCTCTCTCTGGGCGTCTGGATGGAAAGTAGCACTTGTGACACACACAGCAACGGGAACAGCAGCAGTCATGTCAGCATGAAGCAAACATGGCATTGCTTACAAGGTGCAGCAGCAAGGTGTGCTGGGGACCACCCCGCACAGAGCCTAGATGATATCCGTCTCCCTCTCTATGCCGACATACTTCAGGGCGTCTGCCTGGCTGTACCTACAAGATAGGAAAGTCACGGCTGCTGTAATGACCTCCCACGCTCCCCACAAATGTGTGCACAGAAAGCGAGGTCAACCCTGCACTCCAGTCCCCAGCCGGCCACTCCCCAAGGTACCTGTAATCAAAGAAGAGCTCCTCTCCCGCCTGGATGGCCCTCTTGGCAAAGATCCCTATCCGGTGGTCTCCGTTCACCATCACAACTGCAACCAGAGAGATGACATCAGAGACCTGCAGCTCCAGCTCAGGTCAGGAGGTTCTCGCAGCACTTCTGCCCTGCCTGGCCAGCTGCCGGTCCCCGGGGCCACGGTACCCCAGCTCCTGCCTAGCAGGAACGGGGCGCTCCCCGGGGAGCTCCCAGCCGCTCTCTGGCAGCGATCGCTCCTTGCAAGGCCAGGGCCACCACAGCACGGGGCCCTCACCAGCAGGAACGTGATCTGCTGCAGAGAGGAGGAGCCTTTGTCCAGGTCTTTGAAGTTCTGCTGCTCCCACAGGCTCAGGGCGACTTGGGACCCCGGAGAATCCACTGCAATCCCGGAGCTGGGCAGGACCCCAGAGAACCTTCCCCCACCGAGATCTGACCGGGCAGGGATATCTCACCTTTGGCATAGCAATTGGGGTTCACCGAGTGATTGGCAAAGCGGATTTTATTTCCTTTGCGAGTGGCATCAACAACAAAATCTATTAAGAAAAAAAAAAAAAGAAAGCTGTAGCGTAAAGACAGGCCTGCTGCTCAGGCGACAGATGGGCTGAGCCTGCCCGCCCAGCCACCAGCCCCCGGCCAGGAAGCCCAAGTCTCCTCCACCCCTTGAAGCCCCAGGCCAGTTACCGTTGTTGAGGTTGAAGAGGAAGCTGGACATGTACTTGTCATAGACCTTCCCTCGCCGGTCAGCCTCATCCTGCGAAATAAGCTGGAGAAGGAGAACGCCTTGAGAGACTCGGCGCCCGAGGGCACAGCGAGGATCGCTGCGAGGAGCAGTGCTCGCCCACCTCCTGGGAAGAGCCCCCCGCCCTCCCACCCCACGGGCAGGAGCTCGCCAGGACTGCCAGGGAGGGCGCAGAGACGAGGGCTGGGCTCCCAGGGAGCAGCACATACACGGCACGCTCCCCCTCAGCGGAGGGCCTAGAGGTACTGAGGTGGGTCCCAAGGTGGTGCGAGGTTCAGTCTCAACCCGGTCAGGGTGAGCCCGTGGCCGCGGCCGAGCGGGGGACGGCACACCGTCCCTGCTGGAGCAGCCGCCGCAGGAAGCACTGCCACTATCCGCAGCCCCCCGAGCACGCGCACAGCCGCCCCAGCAGGGCAGGAGCACTGACCTCACCGCAGTACTCAGAGATGAACTCATTCTTCTGCACAGATTCCTTGATGAAAGTCCCCCAGCCGGCAACATCCGACGGTGCCAGCAACAAATGCTGGAGCCAAGGTGAGAAGGAAACGGTTACGGTCAGCAGGCCCATCACCTCCCAGCACGCAGAGATCACACCCCGCGCATCAGGCAGACGGGAAAGCAACAGCGAGGAGCTCTCCAGCTCCCGGCACGGCTGCAACACCGGGGTTAGGGCAGTGCCCAGGAACAGCTGTGCTCTGCTGGCTGCCACGCTCGGAGTCCCAACAACACGGGGTCGAGTAACTCCAAGGAGCAAAGGGGAGCCAGTCCCTGCCCAGCACACCCTGGTTTAAGGTGCCGCACGGCTCCCTACAGCCTACAGGCCGTAGCACTATTAGGCTGGAGCTGCACATTACTTGACACCCACTAATTTGCATCTCTCTCTGCAGTTTGGCCTTTTTTATGTGCAGTCCCTTGCCCTGACCAGCAGAATTCAAGACCTAACCTTTCTCTGGAGTCACTTTTTACACTCCCTTGCTCTCACCCTTCCTCATGTAACTTCCATCTCCTGATTTTCACATCCATAATCCATACTCTAGATTAAGATCTACAGAAGCCTGGGGCAGAGCAGCTTCTCTCCCAGACCTCCTCACTCAGACAGCTGCGGGTGACTCGCACACCCTCTCCCACACAGCCCGAGCTCTGTCTACCAGCTCTACCCCGCCGCAGCCCCCTGCCAGCAGCCCAGAGCCATGCTGCTGTCAATACCTTTTTGAGACCTCGCTGGATGCTGCAGTTCTTGCAGGAGACCACCTTGCAGTCCCAGTGCTCCGAAGCCCCACAGGTCAGGCAGAGGTCCGGGTCGCATTCCCGCACGGCCAGGTAGCACGGGCACTGCTTGGTGTTGCACTGGGTTTTACAGCGGCAGCCTGGGAAGCGGTTCTGACCTGCAGCGACACAGCCCACGGTTTTGCACCATGAGGCTTTTCAGCCCCGCAGGAACGCAGAAGCTCCTCCCGAGCCAGGTCTCACCCTGGCAGCCCCGGGCAGGTTCAGAACTAAGTCTGTCCGCGACCAAGGGCCACGCTGCCTGCCCACCACCCTGCTAACATAAGGAAGGTGCCCTTGTGCTAATAAAGAGCTCTACACCCACTCTGCTCTGGGCAGCAGAGACGGGAGCCCCCCAGACCGCCTTCCTGCCCCCCAAAGTCACCAGGACAGCGCTCACTAAGAACACAACGAGACAAGGTGAACGTGAGGCAGCCCGGGCACCCAGGAGCTGGAAGTAAATCACAGAAACACTCTGTGTGCACGGGAGCTTTGAGTACCCCTCACACCTAGCAGAGCACAGACCCTGCACGGGGTCCTTCCCCTCTGCGTGGCTGGAGAGGCTGATCTGCCTCTTGGGACTAATTACGTGTGGTTTGAAAAGAACTCGGATAATATAAACATAACAGATCAGCAGAGAGAATCTTGGAGCCCGAGTTGGCTCCCTGTCACCCTGTAGTCCTTCCCGCCCCAACTGTGTCATAACCCTTAACCCTCAGAAGCCCCACTGGTGCGGGCAAGTGTGGTTATCTCCATTGCAGAGCTGGGAATGGCAGTCCAGAGAGGAAAAATAACCATGGCAGAGCAGTGACCCAAAGCCCACCCTAACTGCTGGCCACACATCCTGCTCTCAGGGAACCAGCAGCATTACCCGCGGGTTGCTGATGCTGGACACAGACACGCAGACGAGCATTCTCTAACAAGAGCGCGTATCTCAGCTGCGGAGAGTCACGAGGCAGCATGGAACAGTTTCCCCTTGGACTTTAGCAGAGTGCTAATCTAACTGCTGCAGATGCACAGAGCAGTGAATGCAGGAATAAAGCAGGCCTCCAGCAAGTCCCAGCTCTGCACCCTCCCTCTGCTCTGTGTCAGGAGAGCTGGCTGCTTTCCTGCCCAATAGCCCTAGGTTTCTCCTTACAGTCAGGGTTGCACTGGCAGAACTTCTCACAGAAATTCTGAGTCATGATGCAAGGACAGGAGCTGTCACAGGGATGCTCGGGGTGGTCACAGGGCTGGTAGTTGTACACCTGGGTAGGTGAATTATCTAGAACAAGAGGAGAAATGCCCGGATTAGAAGCTGCACGTCGCAGAAACGTTTGAAAGCGGCACGCTCAGGGCTCTGGAGCAGGGAAGGTGCAAGCTCGCCATTTGCCTGCAGAGGGCAGGGAGCCCAGCAGCACCCGGCGCACAGCTCCCGCGGACACACGGCTGTGATCACGGACACCCGGCACACGCCTGCCCTGCCCCAACAGCCCATTTTACAGCAGGGCTGCAGGCCAAACCTCGGCCTCCCCTCCGCCTGGAGCGATTCCGCACCGCACACACTGCCGCAGCGAGAGCGCTGGCGCAGCGGCGATTCCCACGGCACAGCCGCAGCGGGGCCGGCCAGCGGCACCCCGAGGAGCCCGGCGGGGGGGAGCCGCTCCCCCTCTGCACTGCTGCAGCTGCGGGGCTGGAGAGCAGGACACGGCCGTCCCGCTGCACGAGCCAGAGCCGGGGAACGCGATACGGCGGGTGAGCGGCCTCGCAGACCTCGCGTGACGCAGCCACAGCAAACGCTACCTTTCTTCAGCTGAATCTTCCTGCAGTGTGCAGCCCACAGCCTGGAAGAGAAGCAGAGAGGGTCTGAGGGGACGCGCGAGCCTCYGTCAGGAAGAGCCGGCCACAACCGCTCGGCACCGCCGGTCAGCGTGGCAGCAGCAGGCAGGCGGTTCCAGCGAGGCTGTCGGGCAGCTTCATGCATTAATAGCCATCAGCCGGCCATAAAGCGGGGAAAGATGAGAACAATGCAGCTACAGCACTAGTTATTTAAGGCAAATGCTAGAGCCAGAATAATACCGGACACACTGGGATCAGCACACAAGAAGCAGGTTGTAAGTCAGGCAGCTGAGGCCAAGGCTGCTGTTAGGACAGCGGCAGGGCCCCCGCAGCAATGCGGCTCTACAGCCAGGCACCGTGCTGCCCTCTCCGCCGGGGCCGAGCCCGGGGCTGCGGAGCCCCCCAGCCAGGGCAGCCGCGCTGGGGAGAGGCCAGGGGCAGCGCCCAGGCAGCAGCACCGGCAGCCCTGCGTAACAGCGGGACGTCTGCGCAGATGGGAGCCAGATGGGGATTACCAGGAATGCTTTGGCACAGAAAGCAGCGGATCTGGTTGCATTTTAAGAACAAAACAAGCTTGTCCAACACTTGCCTGTGCTTCCTTTTCTTCTTCTGGGATGGATTCATTAATTCGTTTGTTGGCAGTTTTGTTATAAGTGATTCTTTCACTGCAAACTGAAAGACCTACCAAAGACAGAAGCAAAAAGAAGAATAAAGTTCGGTGTACTCAAGTTGGTTTTATCTAAAACATAAATAGACAGAGCGCAAGCAAGCACATACAGCGGGGCTCCCAGTCCCTGGACCAGTAAGCAGGCAGTTCTGCCCCCAATTTCACTGGCCACGGCTGCCACTGCTTCTTTTGCCTGGGCAACGAGAGCGCCGGCCCTGCCGGTGCGCCCGGCCCCCCGCGAGGCTCTCTGGAGGAAGCCAAGAGCCCCGGGCATGCGCGGGGCTCATTCTGCAAAGAGCAGCAGTTACTGCAAAATAACAACACTGAAGTCCACAAAGTGTTGATGCAACACATTCCTCGAGGAGGTTTGTGGCGGAGAAGAAAAAACACCAGGCAAGCAGCGGCCAGGGCCCCCCTCGGGCCGCTGGGCCGGGCGCTGCAGCGCCTGCCCTCGCCAGGCACCCACCTGCTTGCACGTCTTTGTTCCCAGCAGCCTGGCAATGGAGCAGAAGTTGTTGAAGTAGGTCCCGTGGAAGACGCGGAAGAGCGACTCCTCGGCCCCCGTCCACTCGACGGGCTCCTGCGGCGTCTCCACTGCAAACAGCTGGGAGGAGGCCGGGCTCAGCTTCTGCTTGGTGGGGGTCTGGCAGCGGGAGTTCGCCTCTGGCAGGAAAGGCGGGCGTTAGGCCAAGCACAACATGGGAGAACGCACCCTCGCCGTCACAGCGCCCGGGGGCAGCGGTCCCCCAGAGTGCCCCACACCTCACCCCGGCACCCACACCTCCCGGCAGCCCTGCACCGCTCCCTGCCGCACGCTCCTGCCCCTAGTCAGGCACCCCGGCGCCGGCCGGGACAGCGGCGCTGGCCCCCTGGCAGCAAGGCAGCCCCAGAGCCGCCATGCCACCTTCCCCGTCCAGGGCTGGCCCAGCACGGAGCCCCTGACTAGGGCRGCAGCACCAGAGAGGCCCCAAGACGAGGAAGCCGCTCTCTCCTCTCCCGCCCGAGGTGGGACTCAGATGTATGGGAGCCCTCTGCCCCCCCCAGGAGCTCATCCTGCCCCGGCCGCCACCACTTCCCCCAGCATGGCGGGAGCAGCTCGGTGCTCCTCTGTGGCACCAAGGACACACTTGCCCCTGCAGGTCCACGGACAAGCCCCCCGCCTCGGCAGCTCCCCCGCCACCGCTCTGCGCCCCAGGGGACGGGCGCACAGACCGGCGCTGCCCGGGCACTGCCCGGCCGCGGGCTCTTCCCTTGCGCAGCCAAGCAAGGCGCTCAGGGCTGAGGGCTCTTGGTTTTGCAGGTCCCAGCAAAGCTCTCGCTTTGCCTGGCAACATTCCTCCTTCCTGGGAGAGGACAACGAACCCCACAGCAGCAAGGGCAGGGCCTGTGTCCCTCATCTTTGTTTAAGCCCAGCTGAAAATGCTGACTCAGTTTGCTAACGCCGAACTCCACGCCCCTGTGCACAGAGGCGAGACGGGGAGAGCCCCAGCTGCGAGGTGCCGCCTCTCCTCACTGCTCAGGCTGCCGGAGGGGAGAGGGTGTCTCTGGGGCGGCATCGTACCCGAGGAGCTAGAGGCCCACTCGTTGCCCGTGTCTCGGTCGCTGTCGCCCTCCCTCGTCTCAGCGACGGCAGAAGCCGGGGTGTTTGAGCAAGAAGCACCCACCACGTGGTGCCTCCGGCGGCGCCGGCCTGAGCACTTGGACCTGGGGTTGTGCAGCGCAGCAAACTCCTTGGCTCCTTCCTGCAACCAGAGCAGAAGACAAGGCRGGTGGCAGACGACCAGGGAACACAGAAAGGCTTTTCCACAGGCCCTGGGACAAGCCCTGCCGCCACCAAGAGAAGGTGGAGGACCTGCCACGCGTGGTCACTTCAGCAAGTGCCAAGGCCCTGCCAGCTGCCCGTTCTGCACGTTCCCGCTTTGCTTCCTTCGGCACCGCTGCCCGGTCGGAAGAGGCTCCCTGGCCCCCTAGTCCGCTCCCCCGCCTCTTGCCCTGGCAATGGAATTCTCCTGGCCTCTTCCTCTGCTCCAGCCCCGCAGCTCCCCGGGACACCCCGTATCTGAGCCAGCTGAGCAGCTCCGACACCACCGCGCGTACCCATCTCCCTGCAGCCAGCTCTTCCGACCTGCAGCTCTCACCCCCGGTAACACAGCTAGGCTGTATGTCTGAAAGACCACTTTTAAAATAGTTTGAGCCTTGCCCACATACGCTAGATTCCTTCCCCAGCGTTTTTAACCTGGGCTTCATTTTTCAAACGCTGCACTGAGTCCAGAGAAATCATCTGTCACCACAATTTCCCATCTGCTAGCTATGAAATTTGTCTTCGTTGGAGATTTGCTAAAATATGCATCTGGTAAGGTCTGTATTTGGATTCATGCTCCCCCGACTCCAATGAGGATTAGAACTGGTTCTGAAATATCATCAAAGTTGTGAAAAGGACCCACAGAGTTCTGCAGAGCAGGGCTGGCCAGGCCACTTCTCTCGTGGTTTCAAAAGCAGCAACGCAGAAACATACCAGCCAGAGGAAACAGTCTGCTCCGCAAGGATCTGGCTCGATCTTGGTCTCTCTATTCTTTCGTTTGTACACATTAGGAGTAGCATGAAAAGCTGAAAAAATAATAGTTATCTTTACTATTAGCGTCCTCCGAGGGTCTCCGCCACGCTGCAAGGGACAGGGGCAGCACGAACTCAGCGCAGGTAAGTGGGAGCCTGAGGCAGTCAGCCAGAGCGCCYGAGCAGCTCTCCCAGCAGCGGGGAACGAGGCGGCAGGACCTCCTGGCCAGCCCTGCTCCAGCCCGTGGCGGGGACTCAGCAGCACTGGGGGAACACTTGGGAAGGAGAGGCCATGGGAAAAAGATCTGCTTTCAGACTGGAAAAAAAAGACCACATAATCTTAATATTATATCTTTTAATAAATAATTCACTGGAAGGAGTCCTGTGACTTTCCAAAGAAGCCCTTAGACCTGGGAAACAGCAGGTCCAACAGCTAACCAGTATCCAAAAGGCTTTGGCAGGACAAACCGCAGGAACATGACTAAGATGAAGCTGTAAGTTCCAGTGAGGCAACAAAACACAGGGGCATGTCCAGACTTTGGAAGTGAAACATTCATGCCTTTCCCTGATGAGCTTCTGCAAAGCAAGGGTAAAGTCTAGTTGCGGCAGTATTTCTGGCACAAACTGCCAGGAGGCTCGAACGCGGCGTGCTGAACAATGGTGAGAAAGAGGGGACGGCCACGCAGGTCGGTTTACCATCCGTTTGAGGAACTGAGTGGAGCCATCTTTACAAACGGCTTCTGGGCACCTGTCAGCTCCTAAGGCTCCACTGCAAACTCCGGGGAGGCACAACCCTCTAAAGTCTGCAGCACAGACACTAAGCAAGGTGTACAGAGGTATGAAGCACTGAGGAAAAATGAGGAGAAAAGGGCTCTAGGGAAGCGTCCGGCCGAGACTGCACTTACGATGCAGAAAACAGTCGTATTTGAAGCAGCGGCGGCAGAAGAGGGTGTGGAAGGAGTGCAGGGACTGCTCCCGCTGGACCGACTTCGCGCACGGCCCGTCTATGTTGGGAGTGCACTGCGGCGGCAGCACGTTCGGGTCCGACACTTCCGTGAGCTCCCGGTACCTATTCGACAAACAGATGCGCATGCTTTCCTAATTTGGGACATTTTACACGACTACGTTACTATCTGGGCCAGTAGGACTCTGGCCCAGATACCCTGAGGCTAAACTAAGGTTTCTAATGCTCAGAAACCGCTCTGCTCACGGTGCCTGCAGCCACCGAGCTCTGCTTTCTGGTCAGAGCACAGTGCTGTTCTCTGAAATACAGATTTCAATTCTTGCTAAGAAAGGTAACAGACAGCATAAGTAGAGATCTTTTACCTCTCTTTCATATCATCCGGGAAGCCATATTCAGGAAACATAGAAGAAATAGCAGTGAATATCATGTCATTTGGAAACCGCTTCTTTGAACACTTCTTGTTACCTAAGAAAAAGAAGAGGGACAATTCCTCAGTTAAGCTGGATGTGAACGTGTCTTTCCTTCTTCCACAGAGAGTGATTCCAGTAGGTGTTCAGGATTGTATTTTAAGAGATGGAAATGTAATCCCACATACAATGGATAAACTAGGCTTTTTGCCTAATTTTGTAGGGCTTTTTGCCCTACAACTAGGCTAAGGCATTTCCAGACTCAGTGCACTCTGCCACTTTCGGAGTAGCATAATGTACTGATGGAAGTACTAACAATTTCTTAAGGACTATTTATTTTTACCAAGACAGGATTTGCAGAMAATGCTTTTCTACATCTGCGAAAGGTCCTGGTATTTGTGCTACCCGTATCACTATAAACCAAAGACAAAGACAAAACTGCCAGTCAGCATTCCCAAGGTCATGCAGGACACATGAAAATCCCATAAACCAGAGCTTCCTCTATGCAAAAGAACTCCAGGTGGTACAGGACAGGGAAGAGGAACACTAATACAGGGAAAATGGGTCTGGAAGGGATTTGAAAAGGTCCACCTCCCTGGCCTACAGCAGAATCAGATCTGCCTACAAACTTAATGACAGATGCTTGCCAGACCAGCACTTTAAAACCTCCAAGAGCAGAGATCTCCTCAGATAATACCCCACTGCTTTGCTAATCTTACCATGAAATGGTTTTCCAGATGACTCAGCTAAATTACTCCTCGCCACACTTTACGCTGATGACTTCTTATCCTGTCCACAGGGGACAATGAGAACAACTGATTTCCCTTCTGCTTTCGACTACCGTACCGGAACTTGCCAAGCTGGTCACTGCCCTTAGCGACACATTAATAACCAAGAGCAACGGCAGGAGAGCACTGGCCAGCTACTCAGGCAGGGCAGGATGGAAACGTGACCAACGTAGCCCCAATTTCTGTGGTCAAACCCACCTTCCACTGCAATTCGCTTTCTTTTCCGTGTGACTGGCAGCTCTTCCTTCCCATCCTCCTGTTTAACCTCAGAGTCATTGTGTCCTTCCTCTTCCTCGTCCGAGTACTGATTCAGGGCATTCACTAGCTCCAGGAACACCGCATCGCTGATGAGGACTGACCCTGAAATCATTTCTGAAACACAGAGATGCCAGCCAGTTTCTGGGTGTGCCATCATCTTTCACATTCCTCATGGTGGTAAATCACAAGCCAGCCACATGACATCATTAGCAACTAGAACCTGCCTCGCAATTTTGTAGGGATAGGTGGGATTTTAATGCTAGAGTCCTAAGAGCGGTGTATCATTTTTAGCAATCTGAGGACAGGCCAYACCAGAGCTCTCCACTGCCTTCCTCCCTCCAGGCAGAGTTTTATGATGGAGTAGGCAGCACTGTAGGGAAACACACTGGCTTTTCATTTCTGAAAAGACTGATTAAAGTCTTGGCTAAGGTCACAAGCAAAATGAGGTTGCTGAGCTCCTCCTAACCTCTAGCACATTCTTCAGCACCCCAGAGCAGTCCTGTGAACCCCAGAGCATCGCCTCCAGAGCCCCCCAGGCCTAGAATGGAACAGGCTACCAAAAGGCAGGATTGTGTCCTTGCAAACTAGAACAGCAGGCATGTTCCTGTTTTTCTGCTCTAAGAGCTGCCACAGAAAAGCTGGTTACTGCTGCCACCTTTTGACTTCTTAACTACTTTGATATGTTATTTGCAAGAGACTGAATGGACGGTGCTGACTGCTCCCAGGTTACCTTCCTCTCCATGAACCTTCCCGTCATAGTTATTAATAAGTTCTTCAATGAAAGTTTCATCTTCTTCCTTCACCTCATCTCCCATGTAAGGGATATTGCACAGAACAGTTTCATCCTCTACCTGAAAAGAGATCAGACACAATTCAGAAAACCAGCACTTGCCGATTCCCAGCCAGGCTGTGGCTCGGAGGCYGCTCCTGTCCATGCGGACCCACAAACAGTGCAAAGCAAAGGTTCAGCCTCCCTGGCTGCAGTTTCAGATGTCTCATCACTGATAGTTCATTGTTATCCCATGCCAGCAGCATAACTCTGACCCCTGAAAGTGCAATTTGCGTTAAAAAAGAAGAGCTGTGCCTCCAAGGCTTACAGAAACTCAGAAACACACATATTGCCAAGAATAATAAACAGTCCAAAAATGTCAGAGAGATTGTGTTCAAGGCAGAGTAGAACTGGAACAGTGAAAGGCAAACCGGTAACTCACTCCCCGGAGGAACACAGCCAAAGCTGAGGAGCATTCTCGCATTAACCACAGGAGCAAGGACATTGGACCTTCATTGCCATGGCACCACCGATCGACTCTTTGCATTATAGTCACTGGCGTCACGCAACTCCCCAGCCTGCTACRGGCGGCTTCAGAGAGCCCTGCAGGTTGCAGGAACACATCCACACCCACACCAGGCAAAGAGCCAGGCTAGCCACAGACCACTTGTTTGTTTAGCAAATAATCTTAACTATGCCACACCAAAATCTGCATTTAAATCACTCCCCACACTACTATGATAGAGGAACTGATCCTCAGTAGCATCCTTACGAGAGCAGCAGGGTAATCCAGTCACAAAGGAAAGGACCTGCCTAAGAAATAAAACTCTTCATTTAAAAGGGAAGAAAAAATCTTAAGAAAAAAAACAAAAAAAAAAAAACCCAGAACATATTTACTCCTTGAATCCTGTGAAATAATGGTTGCCCTATCAGGGAGTCAGGTGTAAAGGAGAGACTAGCTGGGTAAGACAGCGCGGATACAAGGCTGTTCTATGGGATTCAACAAATCAAGCACCTAAAACAGCACTTTCCGTCATCTCTCGAGCAGACATTGCTTGAATCAAGTGGGTTGAAGAAGGTATAATCACTCCACAACCATGTAACAATTACACACCAATCGCGCCAACACCTTGCGCCCCAGAGCCTTCCTACGTACCATGAAATTCTGCTGAAGAGGGGACCAGGAATACATTATGGGCACCAGCGCCACCGTGTTCAGGGTCCTCATGTACAGCGTCTGGCTTGGAAATCCCGGGAAAATGCTCTCAACAGTACACTGGAATACGAGTACAGAGAAGGGCAGTGAGGAAACTGCCCCTGTGAGGCCGTCACAGCCAGAGGGAAATGGCACTTCAGGACAAACACAGTGAAGCCCCGCATTCACTCTTTGGGACGCCTTCACAGGAAAGGCCTTTGGGGTTTGGGGTTTCTTCCCCATTTCTGCATCCCAGAAGAGTGCAAGGCACAGCCTGACACTGACATAGGACAGCACACACAAAAAATGGTCCCGTATCCTCACAGCTCCCTGCAAAGCTGTGGTTTCTAGACCACCTGGTTTTAGTCCACCTGTGCTGCTGCCATGCCCCTTTTCCTCTCCACACCTGTTTTAGGAACGGGTGCCCGCTGACTGGCTTCATCAGCTGCACCGGCTGGACTCGAAGCTTCTTCCAGTCTTCATTCAGAATTTGAGTCTTTTCATGAACCTTTGCAAAGTTGGCCACAAACAGGGCCTGAAATGAGAGAAAGCAGCACTCACAGTTTAAGAAACCATGTTGAGAACACTAAAACCCCTCCTGAGATTTTGTTTCAAGTATCAAAATGTACGCGAGGCAGAGCATTTCAAATTGATGATAGTCACTAGAAGAAATTCTAATTAAACTCAGCATTGGTACAAAACTGTGCTGAAAATCTACCCAACAGCCAGTAGCTTTTGATAACTCCTGATCCCAGCCAATCTCTTCTAAAATCCTGCCTGCCAAGGAGAGGAGCATCAGAGTAAGTCATCTGAAACCCACCAGCACTGAGAGGGTTCAAGGAGGTACTTTAAAGAACAAGTGGAAATGAGTCCTCTCGCTGCAGTTACGCAAACACTCAGCCAACGGATTTCTCTGTCTGTGCAACAGACACTGACTGCACGGCTCCAGGCTAACAACGGAGCAGGAGGAGAAGTAGTATCTCTTCAAACTTATCCAGCTTACAATTGAAACATAGCTCTGCAACTTGCAGGCCGCCGCACCCATCTGACAGCTGCTCAAATACGATAAGGTAAAGCGAAGCCTTTAGGAGATATCCTTTCAGCTACAGCTACCATCGTTATGTCTTTACCTTGGCTCCCATGTTCGCCTGAAACCTCTTGAGCTGCCGAAGACGCATATATTCAGACTTGACTTTTCTTTTCCAGTATATAATACACTTTGACGTTGGGGGGGTGGCGATTTCCATTTTTCTATAAAAATACAGAAAGAATAAGTCTCAAATAACAGAGAGCTTAGTCCTGTAAACAAGTGCTATTAGAAAAAAAATCCCTGTGGATTTTAACCGCATCATAAACTTTAACTAGGAAAAAATAACTGCGTAGATCTGCCCCAGTCCTATCTACGGAACGGCCAGGGCACGGAGCGCGCTGAAAAGCCCCAGGGCCGGGGACGCAGCAGGAACACGCGTGCTGCCGGGCTGCGGCCGCCCCTCGGCCCCGCCACCCCCCGCGGGCGGCACGGACCGCGCCCGGGGCGCCCCGCCGCACCCCGAGGGGCCGCTGCCTTCCCCGCCCCCCCAGGGACGCGCCGCTGGCGAGGCGCGG
>JASVER010000115.1:2427709-2444774 GCA_030449065.1 Oceanodroma leucorhoa
GGGCCCGGGCCCCGGCCCGGACCGGCAGGGCCCGGGCGGAGCCCCGCGGGGCGGGCCCTTTTCAGCCCAGAGAACACCCCCACCGGCTGCGGGGAACGGGCCTCGTCCGGCGGCTCCGAGCCCGGTGCCCAGCCCGCCCCGGTGCCCGCCCACGCTCGGGTGCGCCCGGCCCCGTCTCCCCGCGGGCTCTCCCCGACCCGACCCTGCTGCGGGCCCAGCCCGGTCCCRCGGGAAGCGCTTGGCGGGGCAGCGCCCACCCCCGCCCCGGCTCTGCCGCCCTCCGGGCCCGGGGGCAGCCTGGGCCGGCGGTGCCGCGCTCTCCGACGAGGCGGCCCCGGCCCTTCCGGCCCCCGCCGCCGGGGCCGCAGAGTGGGCAAGGACGGGCCCGGCGCCCCGGGGGACGCGGGTGCCGCATCGCTGCGGGACGCTGTCGGGGCCGGTTCCCGCGGCCGGGTGGGCCCCGGGCTTCCTGCGGCGGCGCCTGGCAGGAAGCGGCTGTTGGCGGCGGCCTTCCTGCACCGGGGGCCCCGGCGGCGGGGAGCGGGCGGTGCTGGGTCCTGCCTCGGCGAGGGCCCCGTCCTTCCCCTCCGGCCCCGCCGCACGCCGCGGTGCGGAGCGCCGGCTGCCCCGGCCCCGCTGGACGGGGGGCTGGAGGCTGCCCCGGGGCAGCGGCTCTGCGCTCCCGGGCGGTCCGGGGTCCGGGGCGCCGCTTCCCGGCGGGGGGAGCCGGGGGCGGGCGGCCCCGCCGGGGTGACCGCCGGGGAGGAGCAGGGCCGGCCCGCGCCCGCAGCCCCGCGTCCCGCCCGCGCCCGCATCCGATGCCTTTGGAGCTTCGCTGAGTCAGGCGGGGTGGGAGCCCGGCGTCCCCCCGACCTTCCCGGGCATTGGCTCGGCAGCGGGCGGGCAGCGCTGGGCCGGGCCGGGCACCGGGATAAATCCCCGCGCGCAGCCCCACCGCGGCCGCAAAGGCCCCGGCGGTGAGAGGATGCTTCTCGGGGTGCGGCTCCTCTGCTGCCTGCTCCTTCCTCTGCTCCCGCGGGGTAAGGGCAGCCCGGACCTGCAGCCGCAGGGGCCGCTGCTGTGCGGTGCAGCCCGGGGGTGGCAGGCGGGGCCGCGTGGAGGCACCCAGGGTGTTGGGCACAGGGTCTGGCCGGGCAGCGAGTCCCCACAGGGTCCCTGGCCTGTTTCTCCCTTCCATCCCAACGAGTCCATGCTAGGTGGCAGCTCCCCTGGCCCCCCCTGGGCTCCCCTTGGAGGATGCTCTGGCCAGGGTTTGCCGCGTACTTCCCTGCCCACGGGGTTGGTGTTTGCTCAGAAACTGCTCTGCCCCCATTGCAAAGGCCATGGGAGAGCCAGAAGCCTCCTGCTCCCTTTCCCTCCCCTCGGCCCAGTCACCTCTGCTGTGCTCAGCTCGGCCTGGGAGGAGGAGGAGGGGTCTCCGGTGTGCTGGGACCACCCAGGTTCATGCCCCAAAGCCGTCTGGGCACTGGGGCTGTCCCTGGCTGTGCAGCCCTGGCACCCTGTGTCTCCTTGCTGCAGGGCGTGGGGACACCGAGTACGAGGACCTCGAGGAAGAAGGTAAGACCCTGGTGCCATCATACCAGTGCAGCTCTGGCCCCGGCTGCCGCAGCATCACCGTGGCCTCTGCTGCTGGCGGAGGCGGTGTCCGCACCCCCAGGGGATGGGACCCTGCCCTCGCACGGTCCCGCGGGTCCTGCCAGCGCTGACGGCACCATCTGTCCTTCCAGGTCTCTACCTGTACCTGGATGAGGACGGTGAGTAGAGCTGCCCTCCTGCGATCCTAGCTGTCCTCCCCATCCACCCACAGACCTCGGTGGGCCCCGTGCGATCGGTGCTGGGGCTCACAAAAGCCCAGGTCCTGGCTTGGCTGAGCCCACGGGGCCCCCCCGCGGCCACAGGCAGGCCCAGCGTGGGACCCCCAGGGCCGCGTGTTGAACTCCCACATGGCAAATGAGGCTCCTGGACCACACTGGGCAGAGCTGGGAGTGTTCCCCAGAAGTGGCCCCAAACAGCTTCCCCCCGAAACCAGGCTTGGGGAGAGAGCTGGGGGCAGGGCAGCATCCCAGGGTCTGGCCGGTGCTCTGCAGGACCACTGGAGGTGCTGGGGGGGCCGGCCCGCTGCCAAGACACCTACCGGGACTGGATCTCCCTCTACTGCTGGGCCCCCTTCCACGCCGCCCTCATGGCCACCCCGGAGGGCAGCCGCTGTCGCTGGGACCAGGTCAGCAGGTGGGTCAGTGTCAGCCCCGGCGGTGCCGAATGCACGCTCGGAGCGGGGCCTTTGTGGGGCTGCCGCGGTGGACGTGTCCCTGTCCCGGCGGGCCGGCCTCACAGAGCCCCCTCTGCAGTGCCTACAGCGAGCTCTCTGGCTGCACCCAGCTGCTGGCCCAGCTGCTCTCCTGCCCCTGGCCCGGTGCCATCCTCGACGCCTTCTTCCTGCAGGTCCACGCCGAATACTTCACCAACTGCACGGGGGCCGGGCCCCCCAGGCTGGGYGGGCTGCCTCCCGGGATGGCCGTGGCCGTGGCCATGGGTCTCAGCTGCCTCGTGCCCCTTGCAGCCGCCCTCACGCTCAGCAGAGCCCGGAAAGGGGCTCAAACCCCAGCGGGCAGCTGCCCAGCCCCTGCCTGCCCCCACACCTGCGAGGGGCCGGCAACAGCCCCCTTCCCTCCCAGCCCTGGGAACTAATGAGCGGGACGGGTGGGCTGAGGGTGAGGGGGACAGGGCAGAGCAGGGACGGGGGTCTGGGCATCCCTGGGGATGGAGCGGGTTCCGTGACATAGGGGGAGGCTGGGCCCAGGGCTCCGGATGCCTGCATCTGCCCTGGGGGGGATCATCAGGAGAAGGGTCCTGGGTGCCAGGGTCCTGACCCTGCATGGGCCGAGTCCCTTCCTTGGCACCCCAGGGTTGGGGCTGGCAGGGAGCACCAGGGATGCCAGGCTGGGGGCGGGGGGGAGCCCCAGGCCTTGGCTGGCAGCCACCGTCCCATCCCTGCCCGTCCTGTCCCTGCCCGTCCCCTCCAGATGCCCGAGGAGGAGGCGGCTGTCCCAGCCCCAGGGCCGTGCTGAGATCATTGGGTGTCTCCCTGGCAGAGGCTCCTGCCGCCCAGCCGGAGGCTGCAGCGGCTCCAACAAAGAGCGGGACCAGGGGGCTCCAACCCTGCGGCCCCCAGAGCAACAGGGCCTGATGGCTTCCAGATGCGGCCGCTCGCCCGCGAAAGGTCCCGTGGTGCCCTGGAGCGGCGGCTGCCGCGGCCCGGGGARGGTCGGGAGGCTCTGCCAGGACGTTTGCCGGGAGTGCGAAGCCCAGTGAGATCGTCTTTCCGCAGCAGGGAGGGTCCCTCCGAGCTGCGCTTCATCACGCTCCGATTCGTGCTCTGCGCGTCCCGCGGGMGAGCTGTTAAAGGGGAAGCTTTGGGCTCGCACTCTGCCCTGGGCCAGAGGTGAAATGAGCTCACTCGGTCTCAGCCTGGTCCTCGGGCAGGAGCGCCACAGACCCGCGGGGCTGGGGTTGGCGGCGGCAGCGCCGCTCTGTGGGGGGACGGGGGCCCCGCAGGCGGGAGCTGCGCCAGGAGCGAGGGGCTCCGGCGGAGCTGGGCGGGCGCCGGGCTGGGCGGTGTGGGAGGAAGGCGTCGGGGCCGAGGACTGGCAACGTCGGCCAAGTCTYTGCCCTCTCCCCACCTCCCTGCCTGCGCTGGCCTCGCACCCGCGGGCAGGTCGCACCACCGCCCTTCCCTCCCCGGCTGCAGGCGGGGGCCAGGGCTGSCCCGGCGACGCCGCTGTGGGGCAGGTGAGTGGGTGAGCCAGAAGTGTCGGGGCCGTGGGTCCCCCCGCCACCCCTGCRCCAGGCGGCAGCGCCTGTCCGGGGACATTACGCTTCCCCGTCCACTCCCCCCGGCTGCCGGGCTGCCTGCCCTCCACGCAGGAGACGAGGGATTTCACAACCCAGCCCAGACAGGATTAAAGAGAAATACACAAGTAAACAAATAGCGGCCTCGTAAAACTGGACGTGCTGTGCGGGAAGCGGAGCCTCTGGGCCGCCGGGTGAGGCGGGCGCCGGGGCGCGGGAGCGATGGGCGCGGGAGCGATGCCCGCGGGGGCCGACACCGTGCTGCGCAGCGGCGGGGTCCCGCCGGGAGAGCCGCTTTAAAGCAGCGCTGAGCAATCTCATTTTTCACACGTCTCCTGTAGTCAAACTGCCCCTGTCAGAGGAAAGGAGTTGCTTCCTGTTATTTCCATTGAAATACTTGTCCCGGTCGTTAGCCGGCAGGCTTTTGCAGGATGGCACCGCGCGCGCAGACGGGCTCCGGCCGGCTCTCCCGAGGGCTCCTGCTGCTCTGGGGTAAGTGCGTGGGGGCGGCCCCGGGGCCGTGGCTGTCGGCGGCGGGAGGCTCCGCGCCTCGCACCACCCCGCACACGGCCGCCCTCCCGCGCRTGGGGCCCGGGGCTGGGGGCTCGGCTCGGCCCGGCCCACCGCCCACCCCGGCATGGGGCCAGCCTGGCAGCACCGGGGGCGGCTGGGGCAGCCGTCGCCTGTGTGGCCAGGGGCTGGTGGCAGGCAGGCACTGGGCACTGCGGGGCATCCCCACCATGCTCACCCCTGATCTTTTTGCAAATGACCCACGAGAACGGCTGGGAAGCTCTGCGAATCCCCGGGCTGGGACAGAGAGGGGCTGGACGGAGCCGTCAGGGACAGGGACTGGGACAGGGCAGGCTGTCCTTGCCACGGCCACTGTGCCAGCCCCGCAGCACCCCGTGGCCAGTGGCTGGCCGTGCTGGAGCTCCGCATGAGTGGCCCAGGCAGGGCCCACCAGGGTGGTTCCCCACGCGACCGGCATCGCTGCCCACGCCGTGGGCCCTCGGCCGAGGACGGAAGATGGATGGGGCGGTTTCCTCAGGCTGTGGGGCTCCAGCGGGCAAGCGGCTGGCAGGGCGGAGGAGGCACTTGCCCCATGCCCATGGCGGCTGTGCTGGGTGCGGAGCAGAGGGTGGGCGGAGGGGCTCTCCGGCAGTGCCGTGCTGCGGCCAGCGCTTCCTCTTCCTGCCCCAGCCCCGTCCGGCTGCAATGCAGCCACCCGGGGCGATGGGGCGGCCACTGTGCTGGCTCCCCATGGGTGGGGGGCACGGCTCGCCCCCGTGCTGTCATCCATGGCCCAGGGCCCGCAGCCCCYAGACAGCCCCTCTGAGCCCTTGGGCAGCTGCCCGCAGCCTGGCTGGCCCCCTCCCCAGAGCCCCTGCCATACGGGAGGCTGGACACCCTGGCCCCAGCACGTGCCGGGCTCAGGGCAGCACGGTTCCCAGCGCCCTGACTGCCGGCTCCAGCAGCTCCCGAAGCACACCCGAAACCATTTCCCTCCTGCAGACCCCAGCCTCTGCCGGCGCAGCTCCCGTGCATGGGGCCCTGCCAGCACCCGTCCCCTGCTGACCATGTCCCCTCCCCTCCGCAGCGCTCCTGGGGACCGGGCTCTGCCACGTGGGTGCTGAGGCGGAGGGCTTCGGCCAGGATGCCAGGACAAGCCCACCCGTGGCCGTGTTCAACTGGACGGCCCAGCTCGTGGGTGAGTGCCGGGGCTCGGCGAGGGCCAGGCAGTGCCGCAGGGCTGACAGTGCCCTGGCAAGGGCTGGCTCTGCACCACAGGGTGACCCCCCCTTTCCCCTGGCCACGCATTCTCTGTCTGTCCCCAAAATAGCTGGGCTGTGCCATGGAGCCATCCCCGGTGCTGGCCACAGTGGGGGCAGCCGGCAGCAGCCTGCCCTCCTGTTGTGCTCCCCAGCATCGCCCCGGGGCAGCTGCAGGGTCCGGCCCCCCACCATGCCTGCGTCCTACCCGCCGGCCTGGGCATGGGTCCGGGTGTCACCCACCGGCAGCCACAGGCAGGGACGGGCTCTGGCAGGGGCCGGCTGCCTGCGCTCAGCACCTTTCCCCTGCAGAGGAGACATACACCAACATCACGCAGAAGTGCTGGGAGTTCTTTGTCGACCTGATGAGGAACGTGACGGTGTCGGAGCTGTGCGAATGGAAAGTCATCAGCAGGTACAGGGCAGCAGGACAGCCGGAGAGCCCTCTGGGGCAGCGCTGCAGGGGCGTGGGGGGGCAGGGGCTCTGCCCGGCTCTGGGGACGTCCCTGGCTGGGGAAGCCACACGTGGGGACCCTTTGGGGGGGCATTGCCTGTGGCCCCTCCGTCCCCATGGCCACACGAGTGGAGCAGCTTCCAAGACAGCAGAAAGTGTTTGATGGGCTCAGAGCACCTGGGCCATGCCGACAGGCCACCAGCTCCCAGCCCGAGGGACCCAGGGCGACCTTCCCCTCCAGCAGCCCCTGCCTGCATGGGGCTGGCTGGTGCAGGCAGCGGGGTGCCAGGCAAGCCCTGGTCAGTCCGGAGGGGTGCTGCTGGGCCGGGGGGGGCTTGGGGCCGGCCGGGGGGTCTGTGTCTCTGGTGTCCCGCAGCCACCCCGTGCCCCCACACATCCCCATCCCCTCCCAGCACCCTGCGGCTCTCTCCCCAGGCCCTACAGCTTGCTGCGGTCCTGCCTGGAGGGCTGGGCTGACCACCTGCGCTACGGCTACCCCAATGCGCTGGCGGAGCAGTACATCTTCCAGAGCCACCACCGCTACTTCCACAACTGCACCCTGGAGCACCAGGTCTACTTTGACCCGCCCGAGGACGTGCTGCTGGCCATGATCATCGCCCCCATCTGCCTCATCCCCTTCCTGGTCACCCTGGTCATCTGGCGCAGCAAGGACGGCAAGGCCCAGCCCTAGCGCCGCTGCCCGGGCCCCCGCGGCCCATCGCCGGCCGCCCTGCTGCCCGCCGCRGGCAGAAAGTGGGCAGCGGCGGCCCTGCGGGTCCTGCACCTGGGCACTGCTCCGTGCTTCCCGCCCCCCYGGGCTGCGGGGCCACCGGCCGCTTGAGCAGTCCGGGGGGGGGCCGCGCCGGGGAGGCTCCCGGGGTTACTGGCACACGCTGCCAGGGCAGCTGGTTCCCTACGTGCCGCYGCCGGCCCCGTCCCCCGTCCCCCCCACTCAACGGCCGGCCCCGCGGCTGGGGATTAAACGCTTCTCCCCCCACGCGTGGCGCTGGTTCTTCCGCCGCTCGTTCCCGCCGCGGCCCCCGGGCCCGGGCCCGCTCCCGCCGCCAGCACCGCCCCGGCACGGCCTCGCTGGCAGCTTCTCGCCGCGGGGCGGCAGCGCGCACCGCCGGGCGCGGCCGGAGCCCGCACCCCTCCGCGGGGAACGCGGCCGGCGGGGCCCCGGGCACCGGGCACGGGCAGAGCGCCGGGCCTCCGCCGGCCTGGCGGGGCGGGGCTCCTCGGGGCGGGGCTCCTCGGGGCGGGGCTTCGCGAGGGCGTGGCGTGGGCTCGCGGGGCGTGTCTCCGTAGGGGCGGGGCTCGCGGGAAGGCGGAGCTCCGCGGGGCGGGCCGGAAGTGGGGCGGGGCGGGCCGGAAGGCGGTGGCGGCGGCGGCGATGAGCTTCGCGTGGCCCTGGCAGTACAGCTTCCCGCCCTTCTTCACGTGAGCGCCGCCGGCACCGGCACCGGGGGGCGGGGCGGGGGCCGGGACCGGGGCGGGGGAGCGGGACCCGGGGGAATGGGACCCGGGGGAGCGGGGCGGGGCGGGGCGGAGCGGAGCGGGGCCGGGCCGGGCCGGGCCGGGCCGGGCCGGGCCGGGGTTAGGCCGGGCCGGGTGTGCCGGGTCCCCCCGCGGAGCCGCCCGCCCCGGCCCGGCCGCTGAGCGGAGCCCCGCAGGCTGCAGCCCAACGGCGAGACGCGGCAGAAGCAGCTCTCGGCCTGGTGCGCGCTGGCGCTCGCCTACAGCCAGCGGCACCGGCTGCCCGCCATGACGGTGCGGGAGGCCCAGGACAGCCCGCTCTTCGCCAACCGCCGCCTGCAGCGTATCCTTTGGGGCCCGGCCCCGGCCCCCGTGCCCCCCCGTACCCTCCCGTGCCCCCTCGTGCCCCCGCCTGCCGCCCCCTCCCCTCGCGCTCCCTCCGGTCGCTGAGCGCCTCCTTAACCCCCGCCCAGGGAAGCTCCCGCTGGAGTCCATCCAGGTGGTGCTGGAGGAGCTCCGCAAGAACGGTGGGTGCCGTCCGTCCGTCCGTCCGTCCGCCTGCGGCCGGTGCCCGACCCGTAGCTAGCGGGGCAAGAAGGGCGGGAGCCGCTGGGCAGGCGCCGTCCCGCTGCCGGGAGYCGCAGCCGGGGCTTGCCCAGCCCAGCGCAACCCCCGGGCGTGGGCCGTGCCGCCCCCCGGGCAGGACCCCCCGGCCCTCGGYTGCCCTGGCTCCTCGGCGCCACGCGGGAGCTGAACCACTGCCTTTCTGGGGGCAGGTTAAGCTGCGGGAGGAAGAGGGGGCTCGAAAGAGAAATTAATTTCTGAACACTTAGAGATATTTAGGAAGTTGGCACGAGCAGTCACGTGGTGGGGAGAGGCGGCTACCTGTGGGCATAATGTCTAGCACGTGTCGTGAAATCTGCAGGTTTGATCGTTACTGTAGACTTGTGCTCTGATTAAATACCTTTTTCCTGTTGATTTTAGGGAACCTGGAATGGTTAGATAAGAACAAAACCAGTTTTCTGATCATGTGGAGGAGACCAGAAGAATGGGGGAAGCTCATCTATCAGTGGGTGAGAACGTAGAAGCTGTCTCGCCCCACAGACCAGGCTTTCTGTGTCCAGGAGGACAGGTGGTATTGCCTGCGATTTGTGAAAACAACCACTGTAATATTTTTCTCTTGCTTCTTCACTGCTTCCACCTTTCTTCTTCCATTTCTTTCTGTTGCAGAGAAGCGTAGAGATGTTAACAGCTTTTTCCTTGCTGTAAGATACAGTTTGAGCAGCGGATGCAGTCGTCCACTCCCACTGCAGCTGGCTGTTCTGTAGCGCGGACAGGGCAGCGTTGCTGCGTTGCCTTTGTATGGCACGAGTCCTTATGGCGAAACACATGGGCAGAAAGAGCAGAGGGGCAGGGAAAGGAACYGTCTTAGTTTCCTTAGGTGTCATTTCTTGACTCTCCAGTGCCCCAGAGCGTTTCCAGGGTGGTTTTGCTCATCAAGTGCTGTCCATGTTCCATTTCACTTACACTGAGATGTACGAGAGATCGTGCCAAGGATGTTAAATCACACAGACGAGACTTGCTATATTGCTTTTATGTTTCCAGGTGTCGAAGAACGGCTTTACCAACTCTGTATTCACGCTATATGAATTAGCCAGTGGAGATGATACAGAGAATGAAGGTAATGTCATGTGTCATGTTCCGGAGCAGGTTTTCAGAGCACACCTGATTTGAGCGTGTAAACAGTTGATTGTCAGATTGTAATTTTGTAGATTAAATATTTTAAAATTGCTTATGCAAGCTCACTCTGATCGCCACTGGCAAATGCTGCTCTGAAGTCTTTTTTACCACTTTGCATGAGCATCTCCCTTTGTTATCACTGTTTGCATTTTAAACCTCCCCCTGCCCCACAAGCACCTCCCTAGTGCCCAGCTCTTGGTCGGGCATGAGGTGCGGGGTGTTTTGGTTTTATGCCTAGCTTCTGCGCTGCCTTTGAGACTGCTGTGACTCATTCCCTTCTGTCTGTTGGCCTTCGGGCTTTGTTCCTGATGCAGCAATGTAGTGATGAGTCTGTCGGTGTAGCCGTGACTCTGGATTTGCCGTAGCGTTACGGCGCTGGGGTCTGAAAGGTGTTCTTCAGAGCCCTCTGCTTCACTGCCACCAGTCCCTGGGCTTTGTAAGCCTGTTTGTTTCCTGATGTGACTTTTCCCCCCCCCCCCCTGTTGATGGGGATCTCTGTCCTTCCCTAGAGTTCCATGGCTTAGATGAGACTATGCTGCTCCGTGCCCTGCAAGCCTTGCAGCAAGAGCACAAGGCTGAAATAATCACACTGGACGATGGCCGAGGCGTCAAGTTCTTCTGATGGCAGCCCCCTCCCCTCCTCTCTTCCCTGGCTGCTGAAGCAGTTCTTGCTGTGAAGGTTCGCTCTCCTGGCCTGGTTTCAAGCTGTGACTGCGAGCAGCTGCATACTCGGCATTTCTTGGGGCAAGGAGAATCTGCGAAGCCTTCCAAAGACCTGACTTCTTAGAAATATTCAGAGATCCTCTGTCTGTCTTTTCTCCCTGTTGATTGTGTTTGAGAGGCTAAAGCTGCTCTAGGCAGTTCTGAGAGGGACCACCCAGAAGTGAAATGATGGGACTGCTCCTGTTGCTGATCCCCGTTCCTGTAAAGGCCACGGAGCGGTCTCTTCAGCTGGCTGATCAAGCTTGGCCTCAAAGGGCACCTTCTTCCTTCCTGCCAGCCGTGTGCTTGGGCTCTGCAGTCCCCACTGCCATGCCAGGCAGGGTGAAAGCAAGCACAAGGAACTTGCTGCTGTAGAAGACCTCAATGGCAGAATGATATGTGCTTGCTGCAAAGCAGGCTGTGCAGCGGGTGGGGGTGGATGCCAAGGAACTAATTTGAAGTAATTAAAATGAGATGTATTTATAGAGCAGCCTGTGTGTTTTTGTCTATCTCTATTTTTCCATCAGAAACAAAACAGAGCAGCGTACCAGATTCTTGCCCTTCAGCCGCGTTTCCGTACTGCACCAGATGAAYGCAGCGTGCTGGGGAGAGGGTGGGCCTGCCGAGCCACCCCACCCGAGGGGGAAGCAGGCAGCACAAGTGCTTTTTTCCACACGCCAGAGCTACAGACCGTGTGGGCCCTTACTGCCCGTCTTCAGGGCAACATTTACTTTCATTTTCTACGTGCMGTACACTGAAAGCTAATGGGTTTGTTGCGGAGGTGGTGGGGTAAGCTCTGTACAACAGCGGCTGATAGAGGGTATGACTAAGTGTTTAGATTCTCGGTGCTGATAACGAAGTACCCAGCTTGTCGGAAACCACGACCCGGGTACAGTCTTTGACCCAGTAAATCCTTAATTGGTGACCCGCGGAAGCTGGATGGCTGTGCCGGGGAAGGATCACCCTCGCCTTTCCCGTTCTTTGCCCGAGCGTTCAGTTGCAGGCAGAGGTGGGGTGCTGCACTGAAGCAACCTTTGATCAGACCCAGTGTGGTCGTTCTTGGGCTCCGGCGGAGCAGCACCTGCTCCCCAGCACACCTCGGCGTCTGTCCCCAGCCGGGGCCGAGCAGCTTGTCCCGCCTGCCCTGCCCTTGGAGGACGACTTGGCACTGGTTCAGCTGCAGTGCTGCTGACACCCCTTGTCAACAGTAGGTAATACTCAGTGTAGACAAGATGCTGGAGTCCAGGCTGAGTTTGTGGGGCTGTGAAACTTAAAAATTTTCTTTTTGTAGCAGGAGCCCTGAACTCAGTGGGATGTGCTGGCCTGATCTGTGCATGTCGCCCTGGAGCTGCGGCTGGAGGCTGCTGAGCAAGGTTCCTCTGTGCCAGTGAGAGCAATGCTGCGGAGGAATTCCTGTGTGCCAGCACTTCCCTGCCGGTGAAAGGCACCGGTGGTGCTTGTGCCGAGTCACTGACACGCTGGGCTAATGTGGTCTCTGATCCTTTCTGGAGACCATCATCCCTACGAGCATTGAGGTGACGTAGGTGAGCGAACGGGGCGGCGCAGCCCGCGGTGAGCACGCCTGCCCCRCTCCCGCCGGTGCCGCAGCAGCCTGAGGGCAGCCCAGCTTGGTTTCACGTGCCCTGCTCTCGGGTGCCTGTTCTGACGGCCTGGGCTGAGCCCCCACCCGAGCTGTGAGGTTTGRGGGCAGAGCATGGACGTGGCAGCCCTCGGGGACAGACACGCTGAGGATGCAAGGAGTTGTCTTGGTGCCGCCACGCACTGTCTCGCTGGGGAACGTCCAACGGCGGCTGAAGAAGCCCAGCTCCCCGCAGCCGCCGCCGGCCACGTTTGCAGAAGCAAAGGCTGGTGCAGGCTGTGCTGTGCCATGTGCCGGGAGCCTCGCAGCGCGTCCCGGCAGAGGCAGTGCCAGTCCCTGCAAGTGGCACAGGCTCTGCTCAACCCAGGGCTCACTGGTTGGACAGGGTCCGCAGCCTGGAAAGTCTCTGTGTAGGAATCCGCTACCAGCGTCTGCCCTGCGCTTGTTTCTGTGTCCGAGATCTGCCTCTTCCTTTCTCTTGATGTCACTCACATTGACTCCTTCCCTCTCTGGTTGCTGTGCCCTCCTCTCTTGCTGCTTTTGTACCCCTGCAGCGAGCCGTGTTTCTGTGCTGGCTGTTCTGTGCCTGATGGCCTCTGCGTTTGATCCCGAATAACGAGCCTTTAGCAGCCAGGCCCGGGATGTTTGTACTTCTTGCTCTCCGTACGCATGATGCCGACCTCTCAGCATTGTGTTCCGAGTTGCATGTGCTGTATGTAGCCTGGCTGTCCTTGAGTGAGTCTGTGTTCTTAATTAAATTTGGTCCCTTCTTAGGAAATGGCTGATGTGACATTAGATAAGCCTAAAACCAGCTTTTTCTTTCCAAGGCGCTCCTGGCAGCGATTCACTGCTCTTTTTCAGCTTCCTACTTAGTTGCTTACTTAGTGAGAGGAGGAGGAAGAGTGCGTCCCCCCTTTCCAGAATGAACGTGGTGTAAAATTCCTTTTTCCGCACCCTTTTGGCTGGTTACAAAAGGTCACATCCAGCCGTGCCTGCGAGGTCCTTGTGGCACCCAGTCCCTGTGCCGGGCACTAYGGCAGCGCCGCAGCAGCGAGATGCTCGCAGACGCTGCTGTCTTCTGGCGATTGCCCGGGGCCATGGCACGGGTCCTGGGGCTGGAAGAGCTGCTGCCAGCTGATGCTGGAGCAGATGCTCCCTGGCTGTTCCCTCTGCGGGGGATGGTGGCAATCTGTATCCCGTGGTGATGTAAGCTCCTGTCGGCAGGTACAACAAAGCCTTTTAATTGTCCTCTGAAACTGGCTTCCTTATCTTTATTCAGCGCCTCATAGCGTTTGGTGACGTAATCATGGGATTGGGACACCAGAGCCAGCCCAGAGATGCTGCGTGAGGCTGCTGTGGTGTGGAAGCCCTCGGGTGCTGGGTAGAGATGAAGGAGACGTAATTAGGCTCCCGGAGGGAGAGAGCGTGGCAGCCTCCAACCGCCACGGTTCCCGTGAACGGGAGCAGTCACGCCTCTTCCCGGCRCTTCAGACGCAGCGTGAGAGCTGCGGGCGCTCCCGGAGCGCGGCGAAGGGCCGGGGAGGCCCGTGTTCCTGTAGGAGTATGGCTGAAACCCGCCCGGGCAGCTCCCTCGCCTGCTGCTCCTCTGCCTCTGCTGCGCCGCCCGGCGCTGCCTGCAGCGGGGAATCGCCCGCCCCATCGCTGCAGCGGGGCCGATCCCTTCTCACGGGGGGGTTTGGCATTATAGAGTTTAAAAACCCGAACCTCTCTGTGCTCCCAAGTGTACCATCGTGGGCARGGTTCAGGCTCCAGCACCCGGAGGTGCTTCCAAGCCTGGCCATGCAGCCCCACGGAGGGGCTCGCCAGAGAAGGTGGTGTTTCTTGGGGGGGGGGGCTGGTGCAGCCCCCTGCCTCCGGCCCCTGGCTGCTCTGAGGTCGTTGCCACATCTGGCCACAGTGATTAGGGCTCGCTGGCCAGGGCGAGGCGGAGCTCGGGGGGCTGGTGCTGAGATAAGGCGCTATCAGGCCGTGCACACTTGGATCCCGCTGGTCGGGGAAGGAAAAACGCCAGGAGGTTTTTTATTTAATGCAGCTAGTTTGGAGCAAGAGTTGTTTCAGTTTGATAAATGTATATATTGGGATAAACTTGCACAYGGGTTACATCTGAGTATTTCCTTAGCCCAGAGTTACAGAAATTATCTGCCTGGGGTTAAAGCTACAACTGAGGTTTGGGTGACATCTCCTCCCTGAACTCGTGTGCGTTGGGGCAAGGAGCTACACAGTAGGAGGAGGCTGCGAGCTCCCACGGGCATGGGGTGCTGAAGCCAACTGCGAAACAAGCCCTGGGTCGCTGCAGAGCGCTCCTCCGCTCTGACCCTTCCCGGGACCTGCACCCCACGCCTTGCAGCCCGAGCTGTGCRTCCCCCATCTGCGGGGGACGCCGGTGTTCGGACCTGTCCTGGCCCCTCTGTGAGCCTGCCCTGAGCTCCGGGATCAGAACGGACAATTCCTGGCAGGGCTTGCTGGAGCAGGGCTCAGCTCGCAGGGCTTTGATTCATGATCTAATCCCGAGGAGAGCGATTACACAGTCCCCTGTTCTCTTCCTGGCAGCCAAATGCAAGTGAGAACTGGGTTACGTTGCCTGATTGCAGCGGTTCCTCAAAGCGAAGGGCTGACGCTGGCACCCGCRGCCCAGAAATGTCACCCTGATAACGGCCGGAGAGCTGCAGGCGCCATCGGAGCGCTGCGATGGGCAGCTGATTGTGGAGCAGGAACTTTCTGATTTCAGGCCAAGCTGGCTCCAGCTTGGTGTCCTGGGCCAGGGCAGGAGGGGACCTGCACCCCTGCCCGAGCTGCCTCCTCCCTGCCAAGCTCACAGAGTGGGACGGCATTGGGGGGGGCGGTTGGGGAACTTCTCGGGCCGTTCACCGGGGAGGTGTGGGAGGGCAGCAGTCGGAGCAAACTTCACCCTTAATTTCCTCTCCCGTCTGCAGGGGCCTCACCGGGACCGGGACACTCCTCTGCTCCTCTGGGATCTTCTGAGGCATCTCGTTTCACGATGGACGTACTTGATAAGGGGGCACGATCCTACCAGAGACCAAGCCGAGATCCCTGCCCAGCTCTGTCTCTCTCGCCAAAGAGCTCAGGCTCCCTGCCAGCCTGGGCCATGTCCCAGCGCCTGGGCAGTGCGGGGCCCCTGGCAGGGACCCCCGCGTGGGGGTGGCTGCAGAGCCAGCCTGCAGGGGCTCGGGCACTGTTTTGGCTGGCCACGGCCAGAAGCCGTGCCGCCGCTTGGAGCTGCGCAGGTTTGGTCTCTCTGCCCAGCTTGGRGCTGGCTGCCCTCGGGCCCCTGTCGCAGACATGCAGGGTCCATCCTGTGGCTGCCCTGCTCCATGCTGTGTGGATGAGCAAGGAGCTGGGACTGGTTTTCTCTCTTTGGGCTCCCCAGGCTGGGACAGCTGAGCTGAGTGCCCTGGAGCACACGCCTGTCCCGGGGCGGTGGGAGCTCCCAGCACAGCGAGCGCCCTTTACCTCCCAGGACAGATCTGTTTTCCTGTTTAATTTAGGAAGCCATCAGCGCATGCTGGCCGGTGCTGGGATGGATCCTCTGGCAGGCCCCACCGCTGCCTGAGCTGCCAGATTTGCCTCCACTTCGGCAGCTGCAGGACGAGACACAGCGCTGCCCGTCCCGTGGATCAGGCTGAGGATTTTCAGCCAGGAAGGACTGAAATCACCTCTGCGGGAAGCTGTAGTCAGGCCAGGATAAAAATAAAAGCAATTACTTTTTAACCAGGGAGGTTTTTAAACCTGACATACATTACATGAGTAAAAGCTGCAGCCTCGTGTCCTGTGATGGGCTCCGGAGGAGAGGCAGAAGCCAAAGGACGGATCTTTGCACGCCTCCTCCCGCCCTCCCGGGCTGGGACAGGGATCACCCAGCTCCTGTGCAGGCTCCTTACTTTGTGCAGCCTCCGAGGTGCTTGAGGAGAGAGTTCAACAGGAGCGGGAAAGCCCAAGAGATGCGGCATCGGAGGCAGCTGAGAGGGAACCAGGGGTGCACCCCTTTCTGGCAATGGTGAGAAGCGGGCAGGTCTGGGGCAGGGTGCATCCCAACGAAGCCTGTTGTTCGGCAGAGCTGAGCCAAGCCATGCCACATCTTACAACATGAGAGTCTCCCACGCCGGGGCCAGCGCGAACACCGCACCCGTCAGCCGTCTGTCCCGGCCTTTTGTCTCTGGCAGCCATGGACGCCGGGTGCTCCGGCCGAGGGGCTGCCTCTCCCGCAGGCAGGGCCCTGTGGCGGGGCGGGCACTGAACACGCGCCTTTCAGGCAGCGGTGGCTGTTCCCCTGGGACCATGCCCCACGCACGCCCCAGGGAGCACAGGGCTGGGTGAGGATGTGGTCACTGCTCTCTGCTCACCAGCCCGCGCCGCAGGCAAGCGGCTCTCAGCGAGGAGACGTCGGTCAAAGCCGTTCCTGGGGAGGTGGTACCTGGCTCCTCGGGTGAGCCGGAGAGCAGGGCTGGACGAGCGGGGTCACGCGGAGGGAGCAGAGCCTGCCCGTGCACAGGAGATCAGCACTGTCACACTCAGCCTAGCCAGGGCTTCTGTAGGAACCACATTTCATTAAATGCTTCTCCYTCCTCCCACCGGACAGGGGGTTTGTGGGGCTGCAGCTGTACTGCAGATCCAGCAGCCCCGGATCAGCCCCTGCGTGCGCCAGGTTAGTGTTTGAGGAGGACGTGGCTGTGTTCCCGCGTCGATCTCCTTAATGTTTCTGGTATCGTTGAGTAGAAACAATCTGACCTTAGGGAAAAGAAATTAGCGCCGGCCTCRATTGCTTTGTGTTTTGTGTAAACAGCCTCACCGGGTAGAACAACCTCCTCGTTTAACCTGGGGAGACAACAAGCTCTTGTCCGGCCTTTTGGCTCGCGCAGGGCTGACACACACGTTCGTATCTTCCTATTTGCATGACCCTAATTTCAGGATTTCGGACCGCAGTAAACCCGGAGAGGAATGGCTGTTTGGGACGGCGCAGGCAGCGCGGGGGCTGATCCCGGGAGCGGGATGGGGCTTCTCCTGGACACGCTGCTCYGGAACCCCGAGTCAGGAGCTCCGAGGAAATGTCTAAACCAGACGCCTTCCTACGGCTCGACTTAGGCTGCGTCGGCCCGCCCGGAGCTTCAGTTACAGCGGCCCCGGAGCCCCTCCGGGGGCGGCGGGCGGGGAAGGGGATGCCCTGCGGGGAGGGGAGGGCTCGGAGCCCCCGGGTCAGCGCCACGGCAGCGCGGCTCCGGAGCCCCGGGTGGGAGCTGGGCAGTGTCCCCCCGGGCCGGGTCGGTGCCGGCGCTGCGGGACCGGGGCTGCGGGACCGGGGCTGCGGGGCGGCCGTGCGCGGGGCCAGGGTGCCGTGTTTGCTGCCGCAGTGCTGGGCGCCGTCCGGCTGCGGGCGCCCGGTGTCGGTGCCCAGTGCCGGTGCCCGTGCCCGGTGGC
>JASVER010000115.1:2444957-2468772 GCA_030449065.1 Oceanodroma leucorhoa
TGCCATCAGCTGGCCGCGGTCGCTCCTGGCTGCGGGGCCGCGGCGGCACCAGGTGCGGAGCTGCGCGGGAGCGGCCGCCCCGGGCCGGGCTGAGCCGATGCTGGCGGCCGAGCCCGCCGCCGCCGGAGCCATGTCCCAGCCCGAGGCGGAGCGGGCAGGCGACGGCTCCGCGCCGGAGCCGGAGCCGGAGCTGGAGCTGGGGCCGGGGCTCCCCGGGCGGGCCCCGCACCGCAGCCGCGGCCGGCGGCCCTCGGGGCGCGACTCCCGCCGCGCCTCATCCCGCTTCAACCGGCGGAGCTCGGCCGAGCTGGAGCTGCTGGGCTACCCGGCGCCGGGCGGGGGGCGCGGGGGGTCGCCGCCGCCGCCGCCGCCGGGCGCCGCCGGGCGCCGGGAGCCCGAGGAGACGGAGAGCGAGGAGGTGGAGACGCGCGCGGTCGCCACGTCCCCCGACGGCCGGTTCCTCAAGTTCGACATCGAGATCGGCCGGGGCTCCTTCAAGACCGTCTACAAGGGGCTGGACACGGAGACCACCGTGGAGGTGGCCTGGTGCGAGCTGCAGGTACGGCCGCGCTGCCTGTTCCCGCAGACCCCCGCCTCGGGGGAGGGGGCGTGGGCAGGGGCAGTTGGACCCTTCTCCGTCCAGTTTCCCTGGCGTGGGCAGCCCCCCCCCGCCCCGAGCCCCTCTGCCCGCCGCTGCCTGCCCGGGCTGCCGTGCGGGAACCGCGGGGCATCTCYGCTGGGCTGGAGCCCGTCCCGGAGAGCGCAGGGACCCGCGATGCCCCGTTCCTGCCAGGCACGTCGGCGCCCTTCAGCAGCCGGGCAGCAGCAGCGGAGCCGGGCAGGGCGCCTGCCGCCGGGCTCGGGCCCCCCTCGCTGCGCCCGTCCCTGCCGGTGCCGCGGCGCCGCGCGGGGCTCCTGGCCCGGGCCCAGGCTCCCTGGTTAGCGCCGCGGCTGCCGGCCCTCCGCCCGTCAYGTGCTGTTTGCCATTTGCCTTCCCGCTGCCTGCGCTGCGGGGCACACCGGGGTACCCTTGCTCCTGCCGCCAGTCCCCGCTCCGCGGGTTTCCAGGTGGATCCAGGACCGGCTGCCAGCGCTGAGCACCCCGCTGCCTCTTCGGTGCCCGCCAGCTTGCAGCCTTCCCTTTGGGAGGGCAGCGAGGGCAGCGGTGCCCTCTCCTGTGCCGGCCTCRGCACGCGCGCCTGTGCCGGTGCTGGAGCTGCCTCCGAGGTTTGCTCCGACAGCCCTCGGCGTGCTCAGGGCACATGCCTGCCGCGAKCCTGGGACGGGGTGTCAGTTGGGAGCAGGGTACGGCGCGACCTTGGTACGCTCCACCTGCTTGCCCTTGGCTGAAGCGGTGTCCGTAGGCACCTGCGTGTGGTTTCTGTGATGCTGCCATGGGCGCTCTGCAGGGAGCACCTGGACCTGTGGTTTTCCAGGTCTCTGAGCAGCGTCCCCATCTCCTCTCTGCCGCCGCACTCTTCCACCCCCGTCGCTGCTCTGCAGCCCAGCAGCGGGATGCTAACAGCGGGACGCTGAGGGCAGTGGTGAAGGTGTTGGCTCCGCAACGCCGTCTCCTGCTCATTGCTTTTGATGGGCCTGATCTCGTCCATGGAGGTGCACAGGGAGAGCCATGCCATGGGGCTCCCTTTTCTTCTCAGAGCCCCTGGGGAGGGGCTTTGGCGAAGTCCAAAGTCTCTGACAGGCTCCTGACCCTCGGGTGGCTGCTGTGGCTGGAAGGTCCAAGTCCTTGTTTACACAGAAAAACGTGTCTTGCGAGTTCATTGTCTTGTTCCTAAAACCTTGGTGCAGCTGCAGGCGGCTGCCCGGGCTGGGTCCTTGGGATTACTGCAGCCCAGTAGTGCAAGAAGAGATCCKGAGATAGCGGTGAGTGATTTCTGGAGGGGCTGACTCTGGCCTCTTAGCGAGGAAGGTGAGGTCTTGGGCCTCCGCCCGCCGTCGTGGGTTGCACAATTGCTTCAGCTGGCTGCCGAGAGCCGGCTCAGCGCTCCCTCCCTTGCACGGCCCCGCGGCTCTGTCCGAACGCTCCTGAGCTCTGTTTGACTCTCGCGTCCCTTCAGGTGGTGGGGGAAGCGCCAGCCYGCCACTGGCAGGGAAGGGCTCTCCTTGGTGAGCCCGGGACCTTCTCTGGATGAGTCAGCCATGCCCAGTGCTTCCCAGCCGACTGGGTCCGTCTCCCTCCCTGTGGGTCTCAGCCCCTTGTCGCAGACGTGCCCCAGCTCCTCTGCGCTGGCAGCCGGCACGCGTAGCAGGGCTGGCAGCATGGCTCGCTCCCTGCCCTCCTGCTCGTCCCCGTGGCCGGGCTGCGCTGCCCTGCGGGCCCCTGTCCCCACCCCGGCTGTGTCAGAGCAGCTCCCGCGTGTCCGCCGGGGCTGGATGTGGCCCCCGGTGCCCGTCCTGCAGCCCGGGGCAGGGTGTGCACGCGGGGCTCTGTTTGGCAAAGAGCCGAACGTGGTGTGGCCGCAGCGCAGGCAGGGCGTGCGAGGTGTCTTGCGAGGTGGCTTCTGGGGGGACAAGGCTGCACCCTCCCAGGTGGAGGAAAGGGGCTCAGGAAGCACAAACACTCCTGTGCCCCGAGTCCAGCAGGCACACGCAGGCCCCGCTGCCTGCCCTGCGAGCCTGCCGGGCCGGCGCGGGCTGGAGTGGCAGGAGCTGCTCGCTTGGCCCACGTGGAGCTGGGGGGGGACGTGCGCGGAGAGACTGAGCTCCTGCCAGGGACCGTCCCGGGAGCATCCCACGGTGTCTGGCAGACCCGGCTCCCCTCCGCCACTGGCCATCACCCTCCCAGGGGAGCGCAGCCTGGCTGTAGCTGAGAGCCCCTCGAGGGCCAGCCGGCGCGGGCACCCCCAGCCCCGCTCCCGTCCCACGCAGCCCCGGCGCCTGCCCCCCCCTCCATCCCTCCCCCCCCAGCCCTCTCCCTTCCCAACCCGGTATTCAGCTCCGTCCCACTGACTGCTCTTTATCCAGTGCCTCTTGTCCCAAAATCCACATCCCACGAGGGGCTGAGAGCACAGAAGCAGACTTTTAAAAGTTTGTTTTTTTCAGCAATCATGCAAAGAATCAGACACTGTGACACAAATACGGGATTTGGAACCGCAAATAAAAATGGTTGYGGTTCTGCCCTTTTAAAAATAGCTTTGTCCTGTGTCTTTCACAGTTCTCCTTTTATTGCCTTTCAATTCTAAATGAATACCTAACCTCAGCCCTGACCTGTTCTGGTCCGGAGAGCCTCATCCAGCTGCTGTGATGGCTCCTGATCCCAAATCCCAGCTCTCTGTGCCGTCCTCATCCTGCCCTTCCCTCCCTGGTGCCTGGCGACCTGGAGGCCATTTTCGCCTGTCCCCTGCCTTCCTGTGGGACCCCTCTCGGGACCTGCCTGTCCCCGTCCCCCGTGCCGCTGCCCCCCAGTCCTGAACGCAGCGTCTGTCTTTGCCTCCTGCCTGCGTCCCGCAGCCCGCCGTGACCTGTTTGTGCTTTCCAGCTTTAGACTGGGGACTATTTCTGTTGATAGGTGCTGCGGGCAGTGGGGAAGGAGGAAGCAGGGAGGAAACCAGAGGCCCGGAGCGGGATCGAGCTGTAAATACCTGGCCGTGAGCGGTTTTCCTCTGGGCTCCCTGCGGGCGAGAGCAGCCTGAGCSGTGGGTCCTGCCGTGCCTCCCCCAGCTCCCTCGCCCAGGTCAGGCAGGTAACCTTGGCCAGCTGCCCCGGGGGCTGCAGGGCACCTTTTTTCCCAAATTCCTGCATCTTCCCAAAATCCTGTCCATCACATGCCCAGCCTGTCCTGCCTGCGCTGTGGCTGGGAATTGTGCTGCRGCTGAGCCTGGCGAGGCCCTGGGGCAGCGCCCGGGGGCTCAGCCCCGCACGGGGCCGGGAGCTCTGCCTGTCCGGGAAACGAACCAAGGAGGCTGGGGGGGATTTGCTCGATGGGGGTCCTGCGGGCTTGGGAACGTGAGCATGTGCGTGCTCATGCGCCTGCGAACGTGCCCGAGGTCACCGTGCACCAAGCAATGGGGAGCAGACCCACGGGGAGGAGCGGTGGGGCRCGGGCACCGGCTGCTGCCGTATTGCCAGCTCCTCGGCTGGGGGGCCGGGGGGCTCGGGACCTCCCCGCAGCTGGAGGTGCTGTGGCCTCGGCCGGACGGAGGGCACTGGGTGGTCTCCAGCACCTGCTCTGCACCCCGCCACGGCGTCACTATGATCGTCCCTCCATGATCGTCCCTCCGGGGCGTGAGTGCCCCCCTTTCCRGGCGCGACTCTCAGCCCCGCACAACAGGGCTTTCACAGGCTGCCACCGAGACCCCCTGCCTGGGGCGTCACGGAGCCGGGGCCCTGCGAGGGCTTCCTCGCGCTGGGGAGAGCCTCCTGCCGCAGAGGCGAGAGCCGTCCTCGGCCACCGTGCCTGGCCCTCCCTCCTCCCGTGCTGTGCTCGGCTCCTGCCGTTGGCCGTGCCAGGCTCCCCAGCAGCCAGCTCCTGGCTCGCGGATGGGGCTGGACCGCTGCCACCCAGCTCCTCGCCCAGCCCCGCGCTGCCATCCCCAGCATCCTCCTCTGCCCCGCACGAGGTGCTGCTAGGAAAGGACACGGTGTCCCTGTGTGCTGTGTCGGGCAGCGGGGCTCTGCTGGCAGCCCTGTCTCCCCTGCCTGCCCTCCCCTCCCTGGTGCCCAGTCCCGGGACGAGCGGCTCCCCTGGCCGGGCTGGGGACGGATTGGGCTCTGCTTCCCGCTGCTGGTGCTCGGTGGGGAGAGCGTCGGGATGCCCGGCCACGGGACCGGCTGCCGCGGGAGGAACGGAGCCGGGCGAGCCCAGCAGTCCTGGCACAGGCTTGGGGGATGAGCTTGGCTCCCCCAGGCCTTGCTCCAGGCACCCTGGGAGAGGTGGTCTCGTGCTGGGGGTTCTGCCTGGGGCTGGGGGTGGCACGGCGGGGGGCCGTGCTGGCACAACCACTCCAAGCGGGGTCTCCTCTTGCCAAGCTGGGAGAGCCYGTGGCCGCCCATGATTCCCTCCCTGCCCCTCTTTGTAGCCCATGTTGGCTTCCCCCGTGCCCTTGCAGGTTTGTGGGGTGCAGTGAGGCCTCCGGGCTCCTTGGTGGGGAGTGGGGGGCCAGGGGGTCTGAGGGCGGCTGTGGCACTGGGCAGGGCAGCCGGTGTGCTGCAGGGCTGCGCAGGGGCTTCGGTTGCTGTTTTCCTCCTCGGGTATGAAAGGTCCCATTCATCCCACTGCAGCAGGGCTCAGGTTCTCATCTGGGCTGAGCTGGGTCCCTGAGCGTGTGTTAAAAGCAGAGGGGATTATGGAGCGGCTCCAGCCCAGCCGTGGGGCCGGCTGTGATGCAATGAAAATATTACGAAAGCTGCTCGGGCTGATGGATGGCGGCTGCCGGCCAAGGAGCTGAGCACGGCTCTGGCAGCGCCTGGCGGTGGGAGTGCAGTGGCCGCCTGCGGCAGCTCGGTTTTCCTCCGCCCCGCGAGCGTGGGCTAAACGGGGGTCCCAGCTGGGTGGCCCGCAGGTCCTGCAGTGGCCGGGCCCTTCGGGGTCCTGGGCTGCGGTGGAACCATCGCAGGGGATGCTGGTCTGCTCCTGCTGCTGCCCAGGGCTCGGGGCAGGACCCGGCTCCTTCTGGCTCCCCCCGTCCTGCACTACGGGGCCGTGTCCCTCCAGGATGAGGGGTCTGCGTCCTCCCCGCTGGCCCTGGCCCCAGCTCCGCTCAGTGCCTGTGTCAGCGCTCGGCTCAGTTTCCACTTTAATTAACTCGAGCAGGAGGAACATGGAAAAACCTGGGCTGGAGCCTCCCCCGCCTGCTTTCCCCAACAAAGGCCTCATTGAGGCTGGCCCGGCACCCTGCCACGCCGGTGCCCGGTGCTGGGAGCCGGTGGTGCCCCGGTGGGGGACAGGGCTGTCCTGGGGGGCAGAGGGGCCGCTGCCGTCGGGTCTGCGCAGGGCACGCTGGCGGGCACCGGCCGTTGCAGAGCCCCCACGCGTCTTCTTGGCTGGGTGGCTGCAGGCTGGGGATCCCCGTCCTGTGGTGGGGTGGTGGGCACCGGMGGGGGGCTAAGAGCAGCGGGAGCAGGGACGAGTGGCGCTGGCACAGGGCAGCTTTCGTGGCAGGGAAGCACATGGGCTTCTCGGTGCACTGTCTGTTGTGGGAGACTTTGGCCATCCCTCCCCAAACCAGGGGAGAGTGGCTACATCCAGAGCAGCGTGGCAGAGAGCYGGGGTGCAGGAACCAGCCGGGTGGGGGGAGACCATGGTCTGGGATGGCCCCAGCTCCGCGTGAGCCCCTGCGCTGGGGAAAGCAGGTCTGACCCCGGTTCTGCGCTGGGGCCACAGCAGCCCCCGCTGCCTCGTACGTAGGGAGTGGGGACAAGGACGTGAGGGTCTCTTGTAAGCCAGGGCATCCYCCGTGCTTGCCGGAGACCCCGCGTGCCCCCCTCACCTCCCCACTGGCTCCTGCAGATGCGGAAGCTGTCGAAGACGGAGCGGCAGCGGTTCAGTGAGGAGGTGGAGATGCTGAAGGGGCTGCAGCATCCCAACATCGTCCGCTTCTACGACTCCTGGAAGTCGTCTGTCAAAGGCCAGATCTGCATCGTGCTGGTCACAGAGCTCATGACATCCGGCACCCTGAAAACGTGAGCAGGGACCACCAGATTGGGGTGCGCAGGGGAGGGGACAGGGTCCCTGTGGTGATGGAGAGGCGAGGGACAGGTCTGCACACCCTGCCTGGGCACTTGATGTGGGCTCGGGTGGGATCTGGGTGGATGACAGGGCAGGGCTGGGAGCTGGAGACAGAAACTGGGGGTTGCTGCTGGATGTTTGGAGACCCAGGAGCTTCACTGGCACCGTCCTGCATGGGGACGGTGTGGCCTGGGCACCCCGGTGCCGCATGGGGCAGCAGCGCTGGCCGCTCGCCCCGGCTGGCTCCTCGCACCAGCGGCTCGGGGAGCTGGGCTCCTCTTGGGCTGCGTTTTCTGTGCTGCCTGTGCAGAGCCCGGCCGGGGAGGGGACCGGGAGCCCCTGACTCCAAGACGCTCTTTGCCGCTCGCCTGTGTGGGCACCCGTGTCCGGATGGGCTCGGCACAGCGGTGGGAGAAGGGTGGGCTGGGGCCAGGGCTGGGGCATGAGGCTGAGCCCCGTGGGTCCAAGCCCCGTGGGTCCGAGCCCGTGGGTCCCCTGGCAGCTATCTGAAGCGGTTCAAGGAGATGAAGCTGAAGGTGCTGCAGCGCTGGAGCCGGCAGATCCTCAAGGGGCTGCATTTCCTGCACACCCGCTCGCCCCCCATCATCCACCGTGACCTCAAGTGCGACAACATCTTCATCACGGGCCCCACCGGCTCAGTAAAGATCGGGGACCTGGGCCTGGCCACGCTCAAGCGAGCCTCCTTCGCCAAGAGCGTCATAGGTGGGGTCCTGGCGCGGCCCCAGCAGAGCCGGGTTTGCGGCTGCCCCGCAGTGGCTGCGGGTGGGTCGGTGCCCTGGGGGTGCTGAGCCCCGCTGCTACCCCCAGGCACCCCCGAGTTCATGGCGCCGGAGATGTACGAGGAGAAGTACGACGAGGCRGTGGACGTCTACGCCTTCGGGATGTGCATGCTGGAGATGGCCACCTCAGAGTACCCCTACTCCGAGTGCCAGAACGCCGCCCAGATCTACCGCAAGGTCACCTCGGTGAGCGGCCCCGGCCCCCGGGCTGGGGGCAACGCTGCTGGCTGGTGCCGTGGGCATGGGAGCCGGGGTGAGGGGGCTGGGGGGGGGCGGTCGGATGGAGCTGTCGGGCCTCGCTGCTCCCCAAAATGTGTCACTGCGCAGGTTGTGCAAGCAGCTAAAAATAGTCTGGGTGGTGAGAAGGTGCCGTGCCAGGGCGCGGGGCCACGCAGGGCRGGGGGGCCGTGGCTTGGCCAGACCCCATGTCCCTCGCCCCGCGCCAGGCGCTGCCAGCGCATTAATGGGGTGGAACGGGAGCGGGTCGGCTCGGCCGGTCCCGGCTGGCTCCTGCCTGCTGGGGTGGAAACCCGGAGCCCCGGGGCGTCCTGGCGCTGGCTGCCCGTGCAGGCGCACATGGCCCAGCCACGGGAGCCGCGACTGGGCTGGTGGGGCCCTGGGCTGGGAGCCCTGTCCCCACGTGTCCCCCACTGCCAGCGGGGCTGTGCCTGGGGGCGCTGGGGGCTGCAGGGCCCCGGCTGCCCGGGGAGCATCYGGCGGCCCTACGGCCCCACAGAGCCTGGGTTCAGCCCCGGGCCCTGGAAACCCGGCGCCGTGGCAGGGTCTGGCACAGGAGGCGCTGATGTCCATTGCCCCCAGGGCCTGAAGCCCAGCAGCTTCTACAAGGTGAAGGTTCCGGAGCTGAAGGAGATCATCGAGGGCTGCATCCGCATGGACAAGAACGAGAGGTGGGGCGGGAGCGGAGGCCTGGGCGGCAGAGCCCCCTGCAGCCCCCGGCCCCGCGCTGAGCTGTGCTCCCCGCAGGTACACCATCCAGGACCTGCTGGAGCACTCCTTCTTCCAGGAGGACACGGGGGTGCACGTGGAGCTGGCCGAGGAGGACGACGGCGTCAAGTCTGGGCTCAAGCTCTGGCTGCGCATGGATGACACAAAGAAGCTGCATGGCAAGTACAAGGACAACAACGCCATCGAGTTCCTCTTTGAGCTCTACAAGGACGTGGCGGAGGAGGTGGCCCAGGAGATGGTGGGTGCAGGGACAGAGGGGCCCTGAGCGCTGTGGGGTCCCTGTGCCCTGATGTGATGAATCCCCTCCCGCTCAGGTGGTCCTGGGCTTTGTCTGCGAGGCCGACTACAAGCTGGTGGCCAAGGCGGTGCGGGACCGTGTAGTCGCCATCAAGCGCAAGCGGGAGAAGCTGAAGCGTGCCCAGGACATGTCGTCGCCTGCGGAGCCGGAGCAGCCACCGGGTGTCCTGCGGCTGCTGGAAGAGCTCAAGTCCCCGCTGCCACCTGGTGCACCTGCTCCGGCCACCCCTGGCTCTGGGGACTCTGTCTTCAGCAGCACCTTCCCCCCGGAGCCCGAGGAGCCAGAGGCTGACCAGCACTTCGCCTATCGGCACACCAGCTACTCTTCGGCCACCTGTGCGTAGGCACCGCGTGGGGGGACAGCAAGGCGACCTGGGGCAGGAGGCAGGCGGGGGGTCCCTCCTCACCTCCAGCCATGCCGTGCACCCAGCCCCAAAGCCGTTTCCCAGGGGTGCAAGCTGGGGAGGGGGCTCCGGCTCTGGCTGCGCTCATGCAAGTGCTCCTCCACAGCCGACTGTGAGACGGATGGCTACCTGAGCTCCTCCGGCTTCCTGGACTCCCCGGACCTGGCCCATCGCAGCTTCTCGGCGGGGGACCCCGCCAGCCCGCCGCTCCCCCGCCCCGCRCGGTGCTTCCCCACGGTGAGCGGGGCCCGGTGGGGCTGGGGGTCCGGGCGGCCAAGGCGCTGGCTCACGCCGTCCTCTCCCCACAGAGCATCGCGGTGCAGCTGCCCACCGAGCGCCTGCCCCCCGCCAGCGGCTTCTCYTCCCCGGTGGACAGGTGAGGCCACGGGGGGCCGGGCGGGAGCGCAGTGGCTGGGAACGGCTGTGCTGATGCTCYGGCGCTGGGGCTTCCCACAGCTACGCCTCGGACGTGGCGTCCGGCATGAGCGACGGCTACGAGGGGCTCTCGGCCAGCGAGCAGAGCGCCAAGCTGCCGCCCAAGCGAGTCTCAGGGAAGCTGCTGCGGCGCCGAGCCCGGTCCAGGCTGCGCATCACCAACGTGAGTGCCGCGGGTGCCGGGCGGGCAGGCGGGTGCTCCCCGGGCTGAGCCAGCCCTGCTGCCCACAGATCTCCGACAAGAACGACCGGGTGGTGGAGTGCCAGCTGCAGACCTACAACAACAAGATGGTGACCTTCAAGTTCGACCTGGATGGGGACAACCCTGAAGAAATCGCGGCCGTCATGGTGAGCACAGGGCGGGGACGCGGGTGGGGGCCTGCCTGGCTATGCCGGGTGCTGACCGGCCCCTCCGCCCCCAGGTCCACAACGAGTTCATCCTCAAGTCAGAGCGGGACGGCTTTGTCCACCGCATCCGGGACATCATCCACCGCGTGGAGACCCTGCTCCGCAAGGACGGGCGCGGCGCCGCCGAGCTGCCCGAGAGTCCCGAGGCCGAGCACGGCGTAGGCAGCCCCGTGAGTGCCCAGCCCGGCCCCGCCAGCGCTGGGGAAACCGCCGATGCTGAGTGTGGCTGGGGGTGCTGCCCGGCCCCGGGGAGCCCAGCAGGGAGGGGGCCGGGCTGCAGGGTCCTCCAGCCCCAGGCAGTCATTTGCCCGCTCCTGCGACGGGCCGTGGTGCCCCCCTGCCCGGCGGAGCCGCTGGCTCCTGTTCCCGCAGGCAGTGGGGCTGAGGTGGGGGCCAGAGGGGGCTTGGCTCAGGCTGGCTGGGGTCTCTGCCCCAGCGCTGGACTCAGCCACATCCTCCTCAGCAGGCAGATCTGCAGCTGCAGGAGCTCTCGCGCTCCATCTCCTCCTCGTCCTCGCTCAGCGGTACGTCTCTGCCCCTGTGCGGGCCGTTCCCGTCCCCCCAGCCCAGTGCAGGGCGGGTTATAGCCCCAGCTGAGCCCAGGGGGTCCCGCGGGGCACGTCCTGCCTCGGCTGAGCGTCGGCTGTCGCCCCTGTGCCGCAGACCTGGGCTGCMCCAGCCCCAGCCTCTCTGTGCAGTCCCCCGTCCTGCCGTCCCTGAGCAGCTCCCCGTCGGAGAACGACCTCGCCAGCCCCGCAGAGCTGCCGGCAGCCCCAGCCCGTGAACTGCGGCCGCCGCTGCCGGGCTCCCCCGCAGGTACCAGCCCTGGCAGAGCCAGGCGTGTCCGTCCCTCCGGGGCTGCCGGCTGCAGCCTGTGCAGCCGCCATGCCTTGGCCAGTCCCTCGCCGCACGGGGCTTGGAGCTGCCTGGGTGGGGGGTGGAGGGGGCTTGTGGGGGTCAGGCTCTGCTGCTGACACTCCTCTCTCCACAGACTCCGTGCAGACCTGGCCCCTCATCTCGACAGCTCCCTCCTGGCTGACGGCGTCACCGGCATTCCCGCAGAACCCCACGAGCACCCCGGGGGGGCCCGTCCCACCGGCCCTGCCCCAAGCCCTCCTGTCCCCACTGCCGCTCCCCACGTCCCCTGTCCCCAGCGGGCCCAGCAGCCCCCTGATCCCCCCTGTGACCAGCACACCCTGGTCCCCCACTGCCCCCTTCCTGTCCTTGGCCAATGTCTTCTCCCTGGCAGTGATGAGCGTGGCCCACACGCTGCTGCCCGCTGTCTCCTCCATCGCCAGCTCGGGCGGGCACCTCTACTCCCCACTGCTGCCGCGGCCACAGAGCCTCGTCCTGGGACCCCCGCGCTTCGCCTACCCTGACCCTGTCAGCATGGCCAAGACAGCCCCGGCCTGCGGTGGGACCCTGGAGTCAGGGGGGGCTGATGTCCCCGCTGCCAGGGGCCCCATGCCATGCCCTCCGCCAGCACCGGCCCCACTGTGCCCTGCAGGCAGCGAGGCCACGGGGAGTCCCCTGCCATCGCTGAGCACGTCCACGCTGAGCACATCCATGCCGGGGAGCCCGGAGGGCAGCACAGTGAGTATGGGGGGTGGCGGGGCTCCCTGGGGCCGCTCGAGGTGGGGCTCCGCGCCAGGGGGGCCGGGTGGTCGCTGCAGATGCTGCCCTGGGATGTGACGGGGAGCCCCGTGGCGTGGGGAGCCCCTGGGATGCGGGGAGGGCTGGGCAGGCGGTGGGCCCCAGGGCACGGGGGCAGCAGCTGGGCAGGGCAGGAGCTGTGGGGGGACCCGGGTGGGGCGGCTGACGGCGCTTGGGTGCCTGCAGGTGCTGCCCGGCTCCCCCAAGCCCAGCCACCCGCTCATTGTCTCGGAGTCGCCAGCCCCCAGCGTGCCCAAGGCCCGGCTCTCGCCCATCAATGAAGGTGAGGTGGGGAAGGGCAGAGGCTGCGCCGTGCGGCCGTGTCTGCTCTGGGGCACCGYGACGTCCCCGCCAGCCCGTGCGTCCCGAACCCCACCAACTGCCCCCTGTCCCCAGGAGAAGCCAAGCCCCAGATCCTGGGCCGGTTCCAGGTGACGCCGACCAAGGACCCAGCTGCGACCTCCCCGGAGCCAGGCAGCAGTGAGGGCAGCAGCGAGGGTGAGCAGTGCGGTGCAGAGCTGGCAGCCAGCAGCTCCCCCCTGCCCGTGGCCCCCGACACAGGGGGCAGCTCAAGCAGCGACTCGGTGCTGGAGATGGCGGAGCAGGACCCCGAGGCCAAGGAGGCGCTGGCCGAGGAGGGCACGGTGGCACCGGCGGAGAGCGACCGGGAGGGCCCCGGGGAGGAGGGCGCAGAGAGCGCGCCGCAGACGGTGCTGAGCCAGGTGTGGCTGAGCTACTCCCGCAGCTTGTCCTACCTGAGCAGCGACGACACCGAGAGCGAGGACGAGGAGATCTGGGAGGAGCTGCAGAACCTGCGCCAGAAGTGAGCAGCCCCACGGCAAGCCGACCCGGGGCCCCGCGGCACGAGGGGCAGCAGGGTGGTGGGCTGCACCTGGGAGGCAGCGCAGGGGCCGCAGGAGGGGACAGGTCTCCTGCCCCAGGCGGGAGGACAATGCCCCTCCCCAGGCCCTGGCTCGGCCGGGTGCAGCGCAGGGCTCGGCTGCCAGCCCCCGTCTCCTCCCCAGGCACCTGACCGAGGTGCAGCTGCTGCAGAGCGCCCAGAAGAAGGAGATCGAGGAGCTGTACCTGCGGATGGGGAAGCAGCCGCCRCTGGGCATCGTCTCCCCCGCCGCCATGCTCTCCAGCCGCCAGCGACGCCTCTCCAAGGGCAGCTTCAACCCCTCCCGCCGCAACAGCCTGCAGCGCCTGGAGCTGGTGCAGCCCCCAGGTGCCAGCCCCCRCTGCCCCAGCTCCCTCCCGGGGCCCCTGCAGGCTGGGGCTGCGGGACTGGGACCCCCGGGGCCGGAGAGGGGGGTCGGGCCTGCGCGGGGCACAGCTCTGCACCCCCATCTGTGCCCCCCGCTCAGGGCCCATCTGTCCCAGCAGGCATCATGCGCCGTAACTCGCTGAGCGGCAGCAGCACCGGCTCGCAGGAGCAGCGGCTGAGCAAGGGGGTGACCTTCGCTGATGACTTCGGCCGGATGGTAAGGGGTGGGGGGCTGATCCCACTGCTGGGGGCCCCGCGGCACTCCCGGCGGCCCCAGCTCACTGCTGCTTCTCTCCCCAGTAGCTGGCTGGCCAGGAGTGACTTCATGAACTACCTCAACCAAGTGCCTGCTGCCCCCAGGGCGGGCGAGARCCCCTGCACCTCCTGGGAGGAGAGCCCCGGCCCTGGGGGTAGCCAGCCCGGCCCTGTGCCCCTCGGCAGGGGACCTGCTGCCTCTGTATCAGAGGGAGGGCAGGCCTGTCCCGCGCTTCTCCTCCTGTTTCCTCCCTCCTCGTGTCCCCCCGGCCCCCTCCCTGCTGTTCCCAGCCCCGTTTACTCAAGCTTTGCTCAAACGTTTGCTCAAGCCCGGCCCCCGCTGCAAGAGGCGTGCGAGGTGCTGCCATCCTTCACGGCTCTACTCCGAGCTGAACCCGCGCAGGCAGAACCAGGCCCCGCTGGCACCCTGCCCCGAGCAGAACCACACCCCCACCGCGCCCCAGCCCCGATACCTCCCCACCCCTGCCGCCACGCCGTCCCCGCTCCAGCCCCGCTCCCTGCGGGGGAGAACGCCTGGGGCCCGAGCCCCCCGCCCCGGGGCTGCCCTGCTCGCTGCCACCCTCATCTCGCCCTGCGCAGCCAAGAACGAGCCGGCTGTGGAGTGGGGAGAAGCTTCCCTCGGCCCCGGAAGGTGATGGAGCTGGTGCACCAGGAACGGCAGTGGGTGCACTTTGTTACGAACTGATCTCTGGAATGTGTTTTCATAAATACRAATTAAATACAAATGGGGTCTGTCTGTGTCTGTCTGGCGGGACTTGCGGACACTGTCCTTGCTGTTGGCTCACGATAACAGATGATAAAGAGCAAAACAGAAAATTCCCACATCTCAGCGGACACCTGAGTGGGTGGTAAGAGCCTGCGCTGGACTCTGGCCACCAGCTGCTTTAACAACAGGCGCCGACGCAGTCTCCAGACAGGGTATTTATTGTGGAAAGTGATGAGCACCTGGGCACSCCTGCCCTTCCCAGGAGCAAGTCCCTGGCAAAGACCGTGTCCGCTCTCTGGGAGAAAGGCGGCTGCCTGCAGGGGAGGAAGCCCTGCCCGCAGGGGAGCCCCCCCAGTGCATCTCCCTGGACCGCACTCAGCGCCGGACAGGTCCAGACCCCTGCAAGGGCAGCTGCCCAGTGCTCGGGGCCAGGCGATTCCCCTGTGCTCGAGGCCCGTCTGCCCCGCGGGGGCTGCAGCTCACTCACGGGGTTTACGGGGGCCCGGGGAGGGCTGGGCCGGGCCCTCCGCGCTCAGCTCGCTGCGCTCTCGGCCCGCGCCTGTGCCCGCGCCCGCGCGGCCTCTGCCTCCTGCTCCAGCTCATCCAGGAACCGCTCCTGCGACACCGAGTAGAAGGTGTAGCCGTCTGGGGCGGGTGCGCGTTAAGGAAAACAGCGGCCGCAGCCCGGCCGCGGCGCGTCCCCCGCCCCGGCCCGCCCGGCCCCAGAGGATACAGATGCCAAAGGCCACCGCGCCGATGCCCAGGGCCAGCAGCGCGTTGCGGCCGCGGAGCCGCCGCTGCAGAGCGCGCTGGCGCTGGGCGCGCTCCACCTGCGCCATGAGRAGGCGCTGCTCGGGGCTGAGCCCCGGCTCCCGCGCAGGGTCGATGCGCCGCGCGAAGGCCGCCTCCGCGCCCGGCTCCCGCGGCGCCGCCATCTTCCCCGCCGCCGCTTCCGCACAGCGCGGCGACGCCACTTCCGGCAGAGAGGCTGGCCAATCGGAAGGGAGCGGGCGACGCAGGCCCGCCACGCGCAGGCGCGGTGGGAGCGGGGCGTCGAGCGGTTGGCTGAGGCGCGGCGCGTGGCTGGCCGCAGAGGAGGCGCGCGCTGATTGGCGGGCGCGGCCCCGTGACCAGAGGGCGCTGAGGCGGGGCCCTGGGGGGGACCCTGGGGGGGGCCGGGGCGGGCCCGGCCGGGGGTCGCAGCTCCCCCGGCGCCTCCGGGAGCCCGGGCCCTTCCCCGGCGGTGGTGGCRAAGCGCCGCGGTGCCGGTGTCATAACTGTCGTCCTTACGGCCTGTGACCCGCACGGGCAGATGGGGTCCCAGGCGCGAGCAGCGTCCCGGGGCCGCGACCCGGGCCCCGTCTTCGGTGAGGTTGCTCCCGAGATTATTGAGGACACGCTGATCCATTTGGCCACAGAGAACGAGCGGTACCTGAGCAACCTGCCRGGTCGGGCCGGGCGCTTCAAAGAGGCCCAGATAGTGGGTGAGGCTCTTTCTCAACCACAGCTGACTCCTGAGGCGGTCAACGGCTGTATGACCGGCTTCAGCTGACTGAAGGGAATGACTGTTGTGCTTTTTTGCAGAATTTGTATTCCTTTTGTCTGAAAAATGGCACTTGGACCACTCGGCAAGGTACCAAGCGGTAGAGTTACTTGAGAGGTAATAAATGTCCCGAATGCTCAGTGCGTTTCTCGTTTTTCTCGCATGGTTACGCTGTGCATGCTCTATACCACTCCTTCAAACAATGTGAAATGTTTTTTTGTGTGTCTAGAGCTTTGTCTCTTTACTCCTTTAATTCAAATTAACAGCTATCCTTATATTCTGAGTACATGCAGAATTGCTTTTTTTCCTTTTTCTTAGCAGAAGAGAACTGTTTTCTGAGCAATTGTGGTTTTTGTAGGTTTATGATCAAGCAAGTAGAACAAATCTGTAAGTCCTCCAGAGAGAACGCTAGATGTTGTGAACAAGGACAAGGCAGCAGCTGGAGCTCTCTGAAAGATCAGATATACGACACATTTGTCCTGCGACTTGTGTCGTGCATTCAGCTTGCAAGCAAACTTTCCTTACACTATAATGTAAGCCAGCTAAACCTTTTCCTATAGCATTTTTTTAGCACTGTAGTAAATAGTGTGATATATTAATCTCTCTTAAAAAATAGATGTCCTTTCTAAAAGACAATAGTGATAATGAAATGCAAAGGATATGGAAATGGAGACGTAAATCTCTTCCGTTTAGGGCAGATTAATTGTTATCAATTTGTCAGGAAATGTTGGGGAAAAAAGTACAGGCAGGGCTCACACCTGCCTGGGAAAGGCTTGTGGAGTAGAGGAAGCCTGCGGAAAAGAAGGTCCGAGCTGGATTTCTCATGCCAGCTTAAAGGACGAGTTAGACAGCTGAGTTAGCGGGCTGCGTCATCACTGCAGTGGCTCATGCTTAAATTCAGCGGGAGGAGTAAAGCAAGAAAATACTTTGTTCTTAGCAAGTGCCTTATTGCCTAATTTGTCTTTTTTTTTCCCCTCTTCAGATAGTTAACAGTGACACAGCTTTAAAATTTCTGCGATCCTTAAAATACTCATACACTAAACAGGAATTGCTGGAGTCAGAGCTTGCCGTTTTAGAAACTCTGCACTTCCAGGTCAATGTGTCAACTCCTTTGGCTTACGTGGAATTGCTTCTAGAGGTTTTAGGTACGAGTATTAATGGGAGAGAATGGGAAAGAATTTTTTTAGAAGTGTAGTAGAGCTATTACTGCTCTGAACCAAAATGTCTCATATTACAGATTTTTACTGTGAAGGCACATGAAACTTTTCAGATTGTCCAGGGCTTTACTTTTCGGATGAGAACTTTGTCCTTAGCAGATGATGTTGGACAGCCAGTCGTGACTCATTCAGTGAAAGGTTTAAGAGTTTAAAACCCCCAAAACCTAGTGTAACACCGCATTTTTTACAATGACTTACCATTTTCTTTCTTTCTTGCCGGGTCTGACAACCTGAATTTCAGAATGAGTGAAATTACACTGAGATTGAGAAAGCCTCTGGCATGAGACAGCCTGTGGCATTCAGAAACAAAGGGCAGTTGTCACAGAAATCTGCATCCCTCGCTTACTTCTTTCTAATTCAGTTTAATAACTCAAAGTGTAAGGCTGATTATGTATGATCTCTGTGCTAGGACATAACGGCTGCCTGCTTCCTGCAAAACCATTACATCAGATGTGTATGCAACTACTAGACTTCTCCTATCTTACAAGAGATGCCATCTACGACACTTTGTTGAAGATTGCCATCGAAAATTCGACACCAAGCAAACTGCAGGTGTAAGTAGCTTGCGTGACTATTGCTTAAAATATTTGAAACAAAAACCCTAAAAACCCCTAAAAAATAGTAGCATAATTCCCATTATACCATTTTTTGGGCATGTTTTAAAAAATTTTAACTTCAGGGGCTTTCACCATTGTTTATTGATCTTAATATACCAGTTCAAAGCAACATGCTTCACCACATTTGCTTTAGGGGCAAGCTAGGAAAGTATTTAACTTAATCGTAAAAATCCAGCTTTAGCACTGTCAGTTAAAGTTAACAGTATCAGGCTTTATTTGGACTGAACAAGCTAACAGGTCCGAAGGCTGTATAGCGATTACAGGTGCTTTTGAACTGTAAAACTAGCATCATTTTACACCAGAAGACACTTTTACTTCTGCAGAGCAAAGTTTTTGACCGTAAAGGAAGATTTCATGCTCTTGGCTGTTGGAATCATCAGCACAAGTGTGTTCATACTAAACCCTGGGCACTGGAAGCAGGTACAGTCGCTTCTAAACACATTAGCTCTACACGAAAAAAATGCGAAGGTTGTTTATATGTTTAAGCACAGCAGGAAGACAGGCAGACTCTACTGAGTGGCGTGAGGGAGGTGACATCTTTCAGGCTTTTTAGCAGGAAGCACAAGTACTTTTGTAAGAGTTATGAGGGTACACGGGCAATTCCGCAGGAGGGCTTGTGATTGCACTAGCGTGAGCGTATCCTCATGCTCCAGCTCCTTTGCAGCCAGAACAAACCCCCACAGACATCGTTCCGTTGACAGGTGGAGAAGCAATCCCATGGGACACCTTTCTGCCCAAACTGCTATTGAATACTATAACAAACAGCCTGTTACAGATAGTAGCTTTTTCATTTTACTTCTTCAGTAGAAGCAATTAAATTAAAAAAAAAAAAGCACAAACCAAAAAAACCTCCAAAAGCAAGCAAGCAAACAAAAAAACCAACCAAATTAAAAACCATACTGAGAGGCTTCATCTTTTGTTGAAGTGCACCTATGGAGCACTATTATTCTCGTTAGATTTGGAGGGTTAAGAACTATTTCTGTAAACTAATGTCTCTTAGGCATGGTAAGTATCTTCTTTTTTTTTTTTTTTTAAGGTTGTGGAGCATTTAAATTGTATCACTGGTGTTACTTCACAAAGTATCTTAGAATTTTCTTATGCGGTACTGAAACACATTGTCGGCAGTACCACTCCAAAACAGCACTACAGGAACAAAAGCTCCAGAGAACAGAATTATGCCTCTTAAATTGAACTGTCTTCTACGGCCAGTCGCTAGCGTATCAGTAGCAAACTGTTACGCTGCTGATAATAGTCCATCTTCTGTGATACTGCACAGGGCACCCAACGCAGTTTGGTTTTACTTTTTGGTTGTGAACTCCAGGTGTTCTGTAACATTTCGTATGTTACGTGTTAATTAGAAAAGCTCATCCTTTCAGGCAGTGCACTAGTACTGTGAAGGGAGGCACACAGGAGCAAAGTAGCATTTGGAAATACCTCTTTCAGCACCAAAAGCTTTATTGTAAGAGCTACATCTTTAAGTTAGGAATATAAGTTTCCTTTGAATAAAGAGAAAACTCTAATAAGAAGAGTAATGTTTCAAAAAGGCATTAATGTACATGGTATTCTGCTTGGTAATCTGTATTGCCAGAAGCAACTCGCACGCCCAGTCATTACAAACAGGGCTGTACTTTCTTTCTCCACTTGCTGCTTTTTAAAAAATTACTGATTGTCTCAGGCAGGCTGCTTGTTACTGCGTTCCCTCTTTGCCAGTGCTCYGAGCCTGTGTGTTCTTACCCTAAGAAAGCCAGCTAGTTGACCAGTGTTGTGAAAAGGACAGAATCCCACCAGTTTTGAAAGCAATGCCATTGTCGCCACAGCACGTCCCTCTAAGTGCCAGGGGCTGTTTATGCTGTGCCTGGCATATGCTAGACAAAAGCACTCTTTGTGTAGAATAGTGTTTTATTATTTACTTGGCGCACCTCTGTGCAAGAACAGGCTGCAGGAAGTATTACAAATAGTTAGTATCATCATAGCTAACAGTATTTTAAGGAGTATCAAACCTTGTTAAGTTCAGTGGCACAAAGAAGTGCTGATATGACTTAGAAAATATTTTATTTCAACTGTAGTTACTCTTTAATGACCAAGCAGAGCTTCCACGTTATTCCCTGTGTTTGTAACATTTTGCTTTTCTAACCTACGTGTTAAGCTGTAACAGAGTAGGATCAAACTCGCTGGCGTTTTGAAGTTCGACAGTAATTTATATGCATATCTATAGACCCCAAAAGTACCAGTTTAACATCTATTTAATAGCTGATTTTTTTTATTCTGTTCAGCTCAATGATATAGCTTTACATATTGCTTTTCTATATACTACTTGTAATAATGGTATTTTAAATAAAGTGTCTTGTGGATTTTTGGTATTGTAAACATTTTGTACTGGTTAATATTAAGAGACATCTTAATTTGACTTTCTCCAACAAAACGCAGACACTCTACAGCTGCCAGCAGTTCTTTACATGGTTACTTGTTATAGAATTGGGATGAGACCCAGGCAAGACCCCACTTCAGGTTAGTTAACATGAATTTTAGTGCTTTTGTCCATTGCTCCTCAGAGTTAAATTGCGTTTTAATAGAGTAAGAGCCACCGCTGCCACCTGTATCTTCAATCTTTCCTTTCTCCACGTCCATCCTGTATCACACACAAAGTTTTATTAGTGCATTACTATTGCAGGCATTTAATCTCATATGACGTCAAGTACTAAAATTTAAATCTGACATTCATATTGCTTTGTGTAAGAATACTTTGTTTTTAAAGGAAATCTAGSAAGCCTCAGGTCTTCACCTGAGGAACTAGCTTTAAATTTCAATTAAACTAAGAGCAAATGTGATAATCCTGCACATCGTAAAGAACACCGGATGATTCCAAAAGACAGGACTGAAACAGCAAGCAGTGCTGTAGACTGGTCCAGAGGTCAGTCAGTGCTGCGCGGACAGCGTACCAGATGTTAATTTGACACGTTACCTAGCAACGCTTACCTATAAGGCAAACAAAACCGAGTTTCGCCTTTTTCCACTTCCTCTTTAAATTGCTGCACACAGTCCAGGAAAGCCACCATTGCATGATCGAACTTATTGTCCCAGAAGAACCTTAGGCCTCCAGAACAGTACAAGGGGAGCTCCTGGAAAAGAGATTAGTTTCAGGCAACCCAACCACCCCATTTTAGATATGGTCATTGCAGCTCTTTAGTCTTGTGCAAGGCTTAAATTTGTCATAGAATGCTTAGAAATGGTTTGTGGCACATAGTAAGTGTGACTTGTTTTGTGGTAAGTGCCTGCTGCGTGCAGGCTTGGGTTCCTAATCGCCCACAATCATCCCAAATCATGCTCTCTCTGCCTCTGGCCAGCTGCGGTGTATCGTTCGAGAGTCCCGTCATTTTTAATGCTACTGGATGGCAGAACAAGTGGCTTCATACAGGATATGGAGTGAGGTATTATTATGTTGGAGAAGCYGGGGCAGCTAGCTCTCCTGGACCATAAACTCACGAAGAGCTGAGTGTGTCTTCCGCGTCCCCCGGTGTGACCAGGGCTCTGTGGTGTTCAAGGTCAACGTCCCCTGATTTGTGCAGGATCTCTTACCTTCGATTTGTCCGTGAGGGACTCTAAATACGAGTGGTTGCCATATGGTACAAGACGGTATCTGAAAGGAGATATGATTCACAGGCAGATGCGTCTAACTCTCTTTATCCGGGTCATAAGTGAAATGTGTATTATATTGCATATACCTTTGAAACTTCAGGCCCATTTTGTTAGCAAGGGCATGTAGCAACAGCACAGTCTGCCCCCAGGCAGCGTTGATCTCATTCCATTCTACAGGAACACTGGGGAGACGGCCAAGTCTGAAGTTATTTATTGTGCCAAACTGACCGCTGTGCCTGTGATAAGAGGAATTATAAATAAGTGCACTGGGGCAGGAACAGCTTCCAGCACGCTAACCAAACAAGGGCCACGTACTAACAGTTAGAGAACGCACACTGCTAACCAAGCAAAAGGAGGGTTTGGGGGCTCTGGTTAAAAAGTGTATATAAATACCACTTGCTCTCTTTTTATGACAGAGTTCATTTAAAAAAAAAMCAACAAACCCACACACAAAAGAAACCAACCAAACCCCCTGAGCTACCTGCTCTGTAAAGCCTGATATTAGAGCATTACTGTTGGCTAGCACAGCAGGTCCCTGTTCGTTACAGGGTTAGTGAAACCTGCACAGCGTCGCAGAGCTCCCTCAGCTGACGCTGTTGGGAGCCATGACCAGCTGCTTTGTTGTGGGGTAGCTGTGAACTGACTGGCACCTTTCCTGTCAAATGCAGTATTACTTAAACGGCCCTACGTTGCAGATTCTTAGCAAACTGGTGCAATATTCCAGTGTCTACGTTACCAGATGTGAAAGGTTGCATTGAACACATTGGTTTTCTTTAATTTATCCAGTTGCATCTGGGCATAGCGCATTTGGTTGTCCACACTTTTCAGCTCATCATCTAGCTCCAGTTGTTGCCTCTTGAATTCACAGTATTCTTTCTGATACCTTTTAATAACAGCAAGACAAGAAATGCTGAGTGCAGGTTTTTACAGAAAAGTGATTGCTCACACGGTATACTAGGTTTTTTTGGTCTAGCCAACTTCCAATTTTGCAAAGAACAAGCCACTGGCATTTRGGCATTATTTAAGGTTTTTCCACATTATAATCTCATTTATCTGTTACCTAAAATCCCTGCCATAAACTGCAGYTGTAGTTCACTCACTGAGCTTCTTCCTGCTCCAGCCGCTCTGCCTCTGCCCTGACTCTCTCGAAGTCTTCAGCCACAATCTTGCGGTTCTTCTCAACGTCCTCTAGCTCCCGAATCAGTTGCTCTTCCTCCAGTGCAAGTTCTTTCAGTTCTGTTTGCAGTTTCTCCTTATCATCCTCGTTCATTTGTTCCAGTATCTCCAGACATCTCCTGAAGGAGAGTGACAGGATTACCAAACAGAGATCCTGGTTCCGCCAGGAGTCCCCGGTTCCCTGACAGCCTGTGCATGCGAGCAGAGGTGCAAACGGGGACTCTGATCTCACGTGCACCTCTCGTTAATCCCGAGCTCTCCGCACTGATCCTGCACCGTGAGTCAGGAATGCACACAGGAGAACGGGAGCGAGATGGTGACCGAGGATCTGTTACTGCCTGACAGTAACCGTCTCTGTGAAACCCTCGACCGCACGGGAACGCTGCCACACAAGCACTGGGGGCAGGCGGCATCAGTCATTCTGATGGGCTCACAGACTTCAGCGGGAGAAGCTATGCACCAGAGGACTCCCAAAAATAAAATTTTCATCTTATTCAGGCAAAGAAAACCAAGCGCTGAAGTCAGGAACATCTCTTGCTGATCACGGAAAGCCGGATCAAGGCTGTATTCTCTCCCTATGCTCCAAGCTAACGCACCTCGGTCTCAGGTCACCCCCGGCTCACTCACTTGTAGTTCTGGCACTCGTTCTCTGTGATGTTGAGCTGCGTGTCTAGTTGGTCTAGCAGAGTGTCTGTGCATTCCTCACACAGAGGGTGATCCACGTCTGTCTGCCCAGACATAATGTCAAAGAGGTCACCGGTGACCTGCAGGAAGAGCTCACCGTTAGTTCAGGTGGAGCCACGGGCAGCTGCCGGCTGGTTTTCAACAGACGGGCTTGTGCTTCTTCAATTGGCAAAGCGTTTTTTGCAGGTCAAATCTYGATAAAATTTATAAAATCTTATCAAGATTTATAAAATAAGCCAGCTTTACTGAACTACTCACCAACAGAAATACTGGAAGGCCAGTTTAATCTTGCAGAGCATCTAGAAAAACCGATGCTCCATTCAAAAGTATCCGAGTTTACCAGCTCACATAAAACTTGCCTTCAGTCTCCGGCTGAGGTTTTCCATCGTGCCGCCATCTGAYGCCTCTCCGATCAGCGTGAAACTGTTGGCGCTTTCTGTTGACATCATTCTTGGAAAGAATTTTACTGAGAGTTAAGTGCCGAGGGTCTAGGGGAGCCAGCTCCAGTGCCAGAGTTAAATCTGAGACTAGTTCAAGAGTCAGAAGGGAAGAACGCACGAGACGTACTGGCCGGAGGGCGGGGGAGCCTGCGTTCAGAAGAGCGCTGGCAGACAGCGCTTTGGGTTAACCCGAGGCTCCCAAGCAGCGCCCCAACGCTGCGCGTGTACGTACGTTCCAGCGGCCGCGCCGCTGCCTCTGAGCAGCCCGAGGGCCGCGGGGATCCCTCGGGGGAAGCCATAAGGGGGTCGCACGAACCATACGCGCGATGCTGGGAGCGCCCCTCGGGCGGGGGTGACGCCCCGCGGGGGGAGCCTCTCCCCGGGCTGCTCCTCACCACCGGCCCGGGCTGCCCGGCGGGAGCTGCCGCCCGCGGCCGGGCTCCGAGCTGGGCAGCGCGGGCGGGGCGGGGGCGCGGCGGCGGCCGTACCTGGCTGGCGGGATGAACCTCCTGGAGACGCCATCCTGCCGGTGCTCCGCGAAGGCTTCCTGCGGGGCAAGGGGAGGCCGTCACCGGGGGCCCGGGGGCCCGCCGCCGCGCCCC
>JASVER010000115.1:2469654-2485241 GCA_030449065.1 Oceanodroma leucorhoa
GATGTGCGGCCGCCGAGCGCGGCCCGCCCGCCTGGCTCTGCCTCCCGGCGCCGCCGCCGCACCGCGGGAGCGCGGGCCCGGGCCCGGGGCTGCTCCGCGGCCGCCCCCGAGCGGTTCCCTGGCGAAGGGTGGCCGCCGGCCCGGGCACGGGCTGCACGTGTCCGGCACGGTGGATCTTCCTCCGCCCCGTGCCGCAGCCAGCGCGGGCGGGAGCTGCTCGGTGTTCGGTCCCCCCCGTTGCCCCGCGCCTTCCCTCGTCCTTTTGAGTCCGGCCCGCGCGGGCGAGACGGACCGAGCGCGCTGCTGGCGTCCCCTGGCAGCTGCCGCGCAGCGTTTGTCGGCTCTTTCAGCTCCCGGATGTCTCGCAAGGACGGGAGCTGTGCCCGGAGCGATCGGGGTCAGGCTGCGGCTGGACCCCACAGCTGCGGGGCGCAGTKCGTGGCCTGCGCGGAGCCCTGCTTTTTGGGAGTGGCTCTGAACTGTCGCTTTTTTCCTTCTGCAGGTTGACTCCTTCAGGGAGCGGATCACGAGCGAGGTGAGTGTCCCTCTGCCACTGCCCAGAACGTGATAGGACAGGAGAGAGGCCGTTAGGCCGCATCTTTCTGACAGACTTGATTGCAATTTGAGCCTCTCCTGGAAGCTTAGCCGCGGTCAGAGCTTCAGTCACCTGAGCGAGGTTACGTAGCCTCGTGGCTCTCCTGCCGTGTTCTCACCTTGGCTTAGCGTGACGGTTGGCAGCAGGCAGAACGTGTATTCGCTCCCGTTTCCTGCCTTTGGACCGTCGATTTCCCTGGTGTCCTTGCTTGCTAGCAGGAACCTTGCGGCGTTGTTTCACGTCTGTTTTTTCTCTCTCAGGCTGAAGACCTGGTGGCGAACTTTTTCCCAAAGAAGCTGTTAGAACTCGATGGGTTCCTTAAGGTAAGGTATACGTTGTCCTCTGTATCCTTTTTCATTTTCAAGCGATGTGTTGAAAATGAGGTGGCAGGTCTCATCCTGTGTATTTCCTTGGGTATTTCACCTTGTTACAAAGACCCGAAGCAGTGGCTCGGTTGCTTGCGTGCATTTGAGTGCTGTTAGCTCTAGAGGGGGTGCTTGCTTTTTCAGTTTTCTTTGTGTGATCACCACATTTATCTTTCTTGCATATTCGTCAACTTTGGGCTGTCCTTCGCGATGCTGTGGTCTCAGAGGGACTCCAGCGTTGCAGACAGTTGATAGCTTTGATCACAGTCTGGAGCTGGCACGCTGTTGTTGGGTGGAGGGAGGTCTCGTCACAGGCCTATTGTTAAGACTTCKTTTTCATTCATCCTTATTTTATGGTTGGATAAGAGGGAGGTCTGAATCTTTTGTCTTCTCGTTGTGTTTAGTGTGACAGAATTTGTTAGTTCGCAATTAAATAACAAATCTGCTTTATTTTCTAGGAACCTATCCTGAATATTCATGATCTCACTCAGATCCATTCGGACATGAACCTCCCAGTGCCTGACCCAATTCTTCTCACGAACAGCCATGATGGACTGGACGGGGTAAGGTTACTCTCTTGGCTGTGATCCCTACTTCTGTTGATTAAAACTGCATGGCTCGCTCTGTGCTGGAGTAGGATATTCTTATTTAATAACAGGCTATGGCTCTCCCAAAGGCTTTAGGAATTGGTCTCTCGAGCCTGGGAAGTCTGCTGGAGGTAACGCTGTGCTCTGCAGTCCTCCTTTGTTTTTAAAGAAGGATGCTTAGAAACCAGGAGCGTAGCAGAGGCTCTAAAGTTTTCCTTATTTCCTTTGCAACACTGTTATAGCTTACGACTAGTTTGTGAGTAAAACATTTTGTATATTTTAGCCAAATATGAAAAAGAGGAAGCTGGAAGACCGCGAAGAGACCTTTCAGGGTAAGAGTCCCCAAGTCTCTTGTGTTGCTGCCTGCCCCCTGAACCAGCACACCGTGCCTTAGGGGTGTGAAATCACGTGAAGCCCAACTGCCCGGTCCTGACAGCAGCTGCTGCCCATGCAGGCCTGTCCCCGCAGCCTCTTAGAGCCTGACCTACGGACGTTCTGTTGTGGAGGAGTCAGGTTCCAGCTCTTAGAAGCATAATTAGGACTTCTCTGATAGGCATAAGTAGTACTTGCTTGAGCTTGGCCTGCTGACAGAGGCAGCTGATCTCCCTGTGGCTCTGTGCTGAAAGCTCTCCTTGTCTGGAGGAAGATACCAGGCTTTGGATTAAGCTGAGGCAGAAACAGCTCATACACGTGCATCAGGAAAATCCTTTGTGCCCAGCCTCAGCAGCCTGGAGCTCTTCAGCTCTCGTCTCCGCTCTATGTTTTCTCTTTTCCTTCCTTTGTGGTAATCGCTGTTACCCCATGTCAAATTTCCCCTTCCCCACAGGTTAGCTATAGCCTCGCTCAGTATCCACTACTAGGCTTTGCGGGAGATAAGACGCTCAGGTGGACCTTTGGTCTGATCCCCTGGCGCAGCCATTCCTAYGTGTTGCTGATTCGAGGTGTTTTTCCTCCTCTGCTGCTAGGTACCAAAGTGTTCGTGATGCCCAATGGGATGCTGAAGAGCAACCAGCAGCTGGTGGACATCATTGAGAAAGTGAAACCAGAAATCAGGCTGCTTATTGAGAAGTGTAATACGGTGGGTATGAGCGTTGGAGCGAGTGGAGACAGTAGGATGCTTTTGCTCCTGGAGAGGCAAAGCTGCTCTGAGTGGAAGGAGCAGGCCCCTTTGTATTCTGTAGACGAGGAAAGGCAGGATTTGTATTGCASTGTCTAAAAGTGGCTGGGAGGTAGGTGTAGGGAAGTAATGTTTTCCTGAGCCCTCGGGGAGCCCTGTAGTTCACCTCCTGAAGGAGGATGATGTCTGTTACGCAGGCTCCTTCCTTGAGGCTTTTCTTCACTCTCCTTTCGCATGGTCACAGACACCTGTTGACACCTTCTGTGGCACAGTCAGGAGAGCTTCCCGTGGGAAGCTGTGCTTGTGCTGGYTTGTGTGGCGTCCCGGCCATGTGGGAAATGATCTCCTCAGAAGTGTTGCATGAGCGTGAAGCACCTGCAGTTTTTCATGAACTGCATGGCAAAGGCAGGGTCCTGGGGGGCTTTTGGTAAAACTTTTGAGTGAGGTCKCTGTGGAGTCGTTGGTGTTGATCAGTGTTGTGATCTTTCCTCCGCAGGTGAAAATGTGGGTGCAGCTTCTCATCCCCAGGATAGAAGATGGAAACAACTTTGGTGTTTCTATTCAGGTAAGGCACCACTGGCTCTGTGGTCTGCCGTAGGAGAGAGCTGTGCTCCAGGGACATGGATCTCTTGGGTTCCTCTGAATCTTTCATTCGATGGTATCCAGCAGCTGCAGTCACGGGGTTGGTTTAGGTTTTAAAACCCAAACCTGAGCTTGACATGGCACTGCTGAGACGTGTTGCTTTCAGAAGGCCTGCTGCAGTCTCATGAACCTAATGGCTTCCTTGTCTTCCCTTGCAGGAGGAAACAGTTGCTGAGCTTAGAACTGTGGAGAGTGAGGCAGCGTCCTACCTGGACCAGATTTCTAGGTAGGCGTGCAAGAACAAGCCTCTTTTTTTGGGATCCTCTTGGGAAAAGTGAAGTGCTTGGGGAAGGTCCCCCAGCTTTTCTAGGGCAGCTTGGGCCTGAAAAAAATCTTGGTGCTATTTATCTGACCTTTAGTCTCTCCCTTTTCCTACCAGATACTATATCACAAGAGCAAAGTTGGTTTCCAAAATAGCTAAGTACCCTCATGTGGTAAGTCAATGGGGAAGTGGAGGTTTACATGTTACATGCTGCTGCTTTTTGGGACTCTCTGGGCCACTTCATCACTGTCCTTTTTGAGCTGAGGGTCCTGGGGGAAAAAGGGGGGATTGTGCAAGGATGCAGGACACCTGTGTTAGAGGAGAGCAAGCTGAAGGGGGGATTCCTTTGTAAAAGGTAGGACCTTCGGTTGGTGTGTGGGAGGCACAGCTGAGCTCAGGCCACTCAGCCATGCGTCTGCTCTCTGTAGGAGGACTACCGCCGCACAGTGACAGAGATCGATGAGAAGGAGTACATTAGTCTGCGCCTGATCATTTCAGAGCTGAGGAATCAATATGTAAGTGAAAAAGTGGAGCTCGCACTGGCTCCCTGCACAGCAGTGGAGAGAGACCTTTTGAGCCTGCTGCTGCTCGTCCCTTTCCCTACACCTAGTCCTGGCAAGAAGCCTGTCTCCTGCCCCCTCCGCTTTGGCTCTAACAAGAGGAGCCAACTGTTGCTTCTCCAGCATCTCCTAGAGATGCAGGTGTTTCCAACTGAGCGTTCGCAGGAGTCTAGCACAAAATATTCCTTCCACCTCTGTGGGAGCCCGTTATCCTAAACCCTTCATGCAGTACAAGCCATTCCTGGGGTCTGTAAAGAAATCTACTCCTTTTGGCGTTACATGCAGTGGCTTCTGTAAAGTCTGACTGAAAGAAGCCCCTGTCCTAACTAGGTGTGTGATTGCACGCAGCAGTTGAGGGTAGTGCCAAGGTSAGCTGTGCTGCTGTTTTAGCCAGTGCTCATTGTGAAAGCTGAACACTGGATGACTTCTTCCTTCTTGTCTGAGTCCTGTTCTCCCATTTTGCAGGTCACTTTGCATGACATGATCCTTAAAAACATTGAGAAGATCAAGAGGCCTCGGAGCAGCAATGCTGAGACCCTCTATTAAGTGTCAACGTTTGAACTTGAGAACTGTTCAGTCAACTAAAGACCGTCATTGCCTTGGTTTGTTACGTGACTATCGAGATGGGAAACTGGCTGGAAATAGTACCGCATTCTTAGTTAAACTCTAAAGAAATTGTCGCCTAGTTTTGTGATTGGTTTTGTTCAGGTCTCAGGAGCTCTCCCTCCCTCTAGTAACTGGTAACGAGAAGGCCGTGCTGCTTTGGGGTGCCCTAGAGGCTACTGCAGAGTGAGAGCACCAGCCAGGCGGGAACATTCCTTCATGCCTTCCTTCCTACCTGAGTAGGAACGACGCTAGAGACCAAGCCCTCGTCCTGTCCCGTCTCTTGCTTGGAGGCTTCACTGGGGTCTCTGGGAATGGGGCAGACGGTCTTCAGCACGAGAGCAAGCCCAGGCGGTGGTGCAGTGGTGGAGAAGCTCGCTCTCATCACTGCTGGCCGTAGCTGGGCCCCTCTGCCGCTGGTGCTCTGCACTGACCAGTTGGGAAGGCAGGGGAACCTGCCCCTTCTGGGCTGGTGGCAGCAGCCGCGCTCCAGTGCCGCTGAGCGGTCTGCACTCCTTTTCTGGCTCTTCTGACTCGGCAGAGCCTGCCCCATCCGTCTCTGCCTTGTCAGTTCTGGCTAGGTCAGCGCAGAGCACAAGGTGGTGCTTGAAACTAGGGCTGGTTGCTCTCCTGGCTGCTCGTGAGCGCAGGTGGCTTCTGCTCCTGTTTGCAATTCGACTAGAGCCACTTCCTTGGCTAAACCCAACGTTACTTCACATACGTCCCAGTGCCCCTTCAGCATGAGATGCTTTTGCCCAGGCTGAGGGCAGGGAGGGGCCGGAGGTCCGATGCTAAAGCCCTGATAGTCTCCGCATGTGGTCGGGCTGAGACCCGCTGTCTCCTGGCAGTGCTCCCCGCTGCCTGGGCAGAGCAGGCCAGCTGCGACAGCTGGTGCTGGGGGGCGAGGATGGCCGATGCCCACCCGCTACCACTGCAGACCTTGTAGTCTCCCCTGCAAAGGGCACGCTCGTGTGCCTGGTGACTCCTCTAAGCCGCTGGAACGTTTCATGGTCCATTACAAACCCCTTTGGAAATGACTGGTTGTGTTGCGTCAGTTTTTGTGTGTGGCAAGTGGGCCCATAACGCTGCAGGCTCCAAAATTTTCTTATTTATAGTATTTCTACTTAAGTCCCTTATTCAGGGAACTTTAAATCATTCATTTCAGGAACCTTGCTGTTTCCCGGGTCTTGCTGTTACACTCGTATATTCTTATTGTGCAGTAGCCTTAATAGTTGTGTTAACCTCATTGTAACAACAGTGACAAATGGAATGAACTTTCTCCCCTTCTTTTTTCACTTTGTTTTTGTTTCTTCTGCTTCCACATCTAAGAGCCATGTTGTCTCTTGCTGGTTTCCCAGGGATTTGCCCAGAGTGTGGAGGGCCGCTGGCCCTTGCTATAGACTCTTCTGTTGTTGTTTGTAGTAAGTCAACTCTTAGTCTTCCCGCTAATAAATATTCAGTAACAAACCAACTGCGTTCTAGCTGCTGTCTGGGAGCAGCACTTCCCCTTGTGTTTCTTTGTATTGATTCCTTTTAATTTGTTCAGCTCTCTTTGCCAGATGAAAGTATGTAAACTTTTACCATGTCAAGAAATTAAAATAAGGTACTTGGAATTCTTTTAAGGGAGCCCCTTGTGTGTGATACTGAGCTCTTAGGCTGTGCAGCGTTAACATCTGTTCTGGTCCTGCCTTTCTCACATCCAGTTGCTCCTTCCCTGCATTCTCCTCATTCCTCTTCTTGACTGTGTTGTAAACTGCTCTGCACTGCTTTGTAGGTTGTTTCCATTCCTTTAGCATGCCTTACRTTAGGCCCCCGGTCTTGAGTTTAACGTGATCCGTCCCATCTCAACCCAGTGCGCGGGACGGGCCACCTCGTCCGTTAAAACAAACGCAGGAGATATGCGTGGTGTTATCTAAGAGTCGGCAGCCGGCTCCGTGGCTGCTCCTGCACCTCTGCCAAGCGGGCACCCGCCGCGCCGTCCTGGGCGGGCGTCTGGGTGCCGCGCCTGGCGCGTGTGCTCGGTGCATCGCCCGTTGCTCTCTGGGCTGCTCCATGCACGTGGTACCCAAGGACGTGCAGGCTGCCCTGCGGTCCCCCAGCCAAAGCGTCCTCTGCTCTCCCCAGGGCATCCTCCTCGTGCTTGCTGCGCGTCCTCCCGTCTCTGCCGCACCGCAGCCGGGGTGCAGAGGCCTCTCCAGGGGCGCTCCTGTTCCCTAAGCGTCCCATCCCCCGGCGTGCAGGCCCCCCCGTGAGCCTGTCCCCGGGACGGGCAGGGCTCGGCGCTGYCCTTCCCGGCCGGGGTGCTGCTGGGTGGGGCCCGTGCCCGGCCCCGGGAGCGGCGGCCGCAGAGCGGGGCTCCTGCCTGGCACGTCCTCGAAACCCGCGGCTGCTGAGAAGCGGGAGCAGCCGCTTGCGGACAGATGCCTCCTGCCTCCCGCGGGGCCGCCTGCCCACGGTGCTTCCGCGGTGCGGGAGAGTCCCGCTGCTGCCCCAGCCGCCCAGGGAGGGTGGGAGTCGAGCTGGAAAYGGGTCGCTGGGGGCCGAGGCGGCTGGAGCCAGAGCTCGAAGGAAGGACTGTTGCTGGCAGGACTCGATGTGGTGCAGCAGGAGGGCTTCCTCCTCACCACAGCCAGAAGAAACTGAACTCCCAGGAGGCCTGTGCCAGCAATCCTGCGGAAGCACGGAGCATCCAGGACAGTTGTCTTGGCGGGTGTTGGCAGGGAGCGTGGTTCATCCGCAGGAGCAGGGGAGGATTTGTTGTCCATGATCTTCWCCCCTCAGTCTCAGTGCGGCGGTTTCTGCTTTGCTCTCCAGGAGAAGCAGCGGCGTGCCRTCAGGGCTCTAATTCACAGGTTCTTGAGACATCCCAGCTTATGTGCAGTGACCGTTAAAACTTTGAGAGGAGAATAAAGGCACAGCAGTTGTGTCCAGACGCAAACGCTGCCAGAAATGCAGCTGGCATGGGTTAAGGGTCAAGCAATTTCCACCCTTCTGTTTTACACAACCTGACCCTAYGAGATGAGAGAATGGGAATGGGAGTTTTCCGAAGTCTGAGGTCTGGCTTGCAGTATCCTTAAGACTTGCCTGTGTGAGGAGAGTTGGCAGCGGGTTTTCTGTACTGTATTCTTTACCCAGCTGTCTGGCAGTCACTGACTCTGAGTTTCCGTGAGCCAAAAGCTGTCTGTCTCTGGTTTTGGTTTYTATAAATTTCAGAGACTATTTTTTGCCACCTCTACCTTTCTGTGCGAGCGAAAACCAGCAAACTCCTCTCTTCCTTGCTTTGTCTGGGAGTCGTGGACAATTTAGCAAATATAAGATGTACTGATGGGCAGTACCTAAAAGCAACTGTGTAGCCAAAATAAATAYTGGTAGGATGTGAATTCTCCATATTAGGTGTGGGACAGACTGATGGGCTAATCAGACTGGGGAGCTGAGTTGTGGGAAGAGGTATCTGCACCAAACAGGTCATAAACAAGTTATGCTCCTGTTAGTGAGACATGCAATTTTTGAAATTCTAGGTTAGCTTTAAGCTGCTTCAGGCTTCTTTTGGAGAAGGTACGCAAGCAATTCGGTGTTATGTGTGGCCCTTAAAGATCCCTGATCGCTTTTCATCAGTAAGGTATTGACACAGGCTTCCTGGCTCTGCAAGCGGAGTTAATTACTCTGCTTCCTGAAATTTCTACTGCAAGATGGAGATGGATGTAGGGCTGTTCTCTTTATTCTGAAAGAGAGATCCCAGAAASTGCATGTTATTCTTGTGTTGCTTGTAATAGCTTTAAAAGTCCTCAGCTTGAAAAATACAGCCGAAATGTACAGTATTAAATACCGTGGTACTAGACATGGCATCCATGGCACATACCCGAGAGGGGGGCAGAGGCAGCACAGAAGGCTTCGTTTGTGTCATCTGTATCCTGCAGACCTGGGCTGTGTGCTGTGGGTTGGTTTGCCGTGGGGATGTCATTACAGGTTAGGGTTTCTCTTTTTTTCCAAACACCCAACATGCACAGAACTAAGAGTGTTCCCACACTTTATTTTCAGACATCTCCCAGGCAAGCTGCAGGGTTCGGTTGTGATTTGTGGGGCAGTAAGGCCTGTGAAGTTTGTCCAGTTCTCTTAAACTACTGCTGTGCTGCTTAGAAAATGACCATCCGTAATTGCAGCCTGTGCCTTGACTTTTAGGGACTTGGGATGCAAAACCAAGAGGCGAAGTCAAAACTGAATGATCTGCTCTTTTTGTACTTCTTTAAGGAAGTGTCAGTGTGTGCACGCAGCCTCAGAGGTTCGTGGAGCGGTCTCGGCTCAGCTGTRTAGGTGCGTGTTGCAGCAGAATGCTTGTTGAATTTCTGGGGGGCAGGAGGTATGTCCTGGCTCTGCTCTAAACCTTAACTGGGGAAACGGCGCTTCCTCTCTGCTCTCTGAGTGAAACGGATACCATGTTCTAGGCTTACACCTAAAGGGAATTTTTCTTTCAAGCCTAACCCCAAGTAACCCTCAAAGCCCTGTTGACTTCATGGATTGAAAGACTGACTTGAAGGTCAGCGCTTCTTTGCTTAATTTGGGGCTACTCAGAGGCATCTGATTCTGCCACTGGAGGCCAGTTGAAAGTCAATGAGAGCAGGGTGCCTACCTACGAAACCCGTAGCTGTTGCACCCCACGTAGCCACGGCTCTCTTCTCGTCTGTCCCGTCTCTCCCCGTTGCTCGTGTCCGTGCCACAGAGCGAGCCCCTCTTCTGGCACAGCGGCCACGTGAATTGGCTGCTGTGGCTCTGCAGGCTTTGCTGGCGCAGCGGCCACCAAGGCAGAGATGACGCATGCTGGCACGGAGTGGACGTGCGTGTCCCCGACCTGCACAGCTGCAGCCTGGGCTAGAGAGGGCTGAGGCTGCCAGTGGTGGTGAGGATAATGGAGTGTGTCCTATGGCAACGTGGCCTCCTGCCTACCAGTGTGGTGTCTGGTAAGCACGGCCGGAGGACCGCGGAGGGGCTGAGTCCAGGGCAAGATCCGCTGCAGAGGAAGAACGAGGCAGTGCTCAGGCTGGGGGGGGCCGTCTCCCACCAGGAAACTCTGACGGGAGGAGGAAGAGAAGGCCGGGGTGAGGTGAGGTGAGGCTGGCAGCAGGAGTGGAAATGTTGGGTTGAATCTCCAGCCCTGGTTCCCTTGGATGCCTTGTGCTTCTCAGCATCAGCTCAGGACCGGCAGGGATTGTAGCTGAAGCGATGTGTCTTGTCTACCCCGAGCGCTTGCCGCGTGGCAGGAGGGAGCACCGAGTCCCGTTGTCTGGCCGCCTCGTTCTGCCAAGGCCTTCCAACAGCGCTGTGAGGCCGGCAGGGACACCTCCGGTGGGGATGGCAGAGGGCAGTTGCCACAACCTTTGGCAGAAATCCTGGAGGTGGCTGCTCAGCCTGGGCAACGGCAGCCTGGCAGCACAGTGATGGCGGCGCTGCCGCTTTGGGTGCCGCAGGTTGGGGGTGGTTTTGTCCCTGAGGGAGCTTCTCAGAAGCTGCACCTCAGTTTATCTTTGAATCGGAGGCAGAGACAAAAGCTGCGTGATCTTGTTTCAGTGGAATGCTGGGGGATTAATTAGTTCATAGCTGTTCAAAGGTGCAAACTAAGAGCTAGTTGTTCACAGCACATTGGGGCCTGAATCTCATCCTGAACTACATCTCTCCATGCCTGCCAAAGTTTTTCTACTACTACACAGATGGATGTGTTTTCAGCAAAGGATTCCATGTGGAAGATTTTAAAAAAATAAAATAAAAAGCAACTCCAAGCTTGGAATCATGCTGCCAGGGAGAATGTTTACAAGGAAGCAGCCTGATAAACAAGGAAATTTGGTGAGTTGCAAAGAGGTGAAATTCTACAGTGTGGCAACAATTCCCAGCTTGTCAGAGCCTCGCAGTGGTCCCAGCCATCCCAGGCTGACTACAGGATCTTCGTTTTTACAGGCAGCCTCAGGAAGCTAGGTTGGACTGAAAAAGTAACAGAATTATGTGAAACTTGTCTGAGTCACTGACCCTGCATCTCCACTAGTTCTTTCAGGGCACTGCTCGTGGAGGAGGACAGCGAAGGCTGMAGCTGAGAGAGGAGGGCTGCCCTTTCTGGTCACCACGAATTTCAGATCTCCTCCCCTAGCCTCTCCCAGTCTTTTGTACTTTCCGTGCTAATCCATCCAGTGCAGCGTAAACTGACAGAGGCAGCAGCTAGAAACCCTGCTCTGAAAGCTGCTGTGAATACCTCAGGACCAGCAGCAGCATGCACATGAAAACCGTGCTCATCCTCCTCGTTCTGGCTTTAGCCACGATATTTGCTTTAGTCTGTGTGCTGCTGACCAGAGGAAGGRCCCCCAGCACCTGCCAGCACCAGCCCCCGGAGCAGGAGGACACTGATGACGGCCAGAGCCTGGTCTTTGCCGATCTGACACCCGAAGAGATGGTGCAAGTGGTGCGGTACCTGCAGGGAAGCCTCGGGGTGCAGCTGGTTGACGCCTCGCGTGCAAAGCCCTCCGACAACTGCATCGCCTCCGTCGATGTGCAGGTCCCCGCCAAGGCAGAGGTGCTGCGGTTCCTGGATGCCGGGGGGGCTCGCCCCCCTCGGGAGGCGCTGGCTGTGCTGTACTTTGGGAACCAGCCAGACCCCAACGTCACCGAGTACGTGGTGGGACCGCTGCCGACGCCGGCGTATCACCGGGACGTCACGGTGCAGAAGTACGGGGGGAAGGTGCCGTACTACCGCAGACCAACACTGGCTGTTGAATACAAACAGCTTGGAGGGTTTTTAAAAAGCCAAGTGTTCCCCACAGCACCATCTTTCATGCGTCAAGTAATGGAGTATGATGGAGCCAGTCTAGCAGCCCTGACAGCCGCTCCCCGTGGGTTCCAGTCTGGAGATCGGATCACCTGGTTCATTTTGTTTCAGAACGTGAGTGGGTTCTTCGTGCACCCGGTGGGGCTGGAGGTGCTGGTGGACCACAGCAGCCTGGACATCTCCYGGTGGGTGGTGAGCAGGGTCTTCTACAACGGGCAGTATTACAGGGACATGGTTCAGCTGGAGAGCGCCTATGTGCAGGGTCGCATCAGGGTGGAGAAGGTGAGGAAAGCGCCGCGGGATGGGGGCTTCTCGTCCCTGAAGCCCCGAGCGCCTTCGGCTGCRCTGTTCCCTTTGCAGTACGAGCCCCAGGGTCCCCGCTACAGCGTCAGGAACAACCRGGTCCTCTTCCAGGCGTGGAGCTTTGCCTTTGGGATRAGCGTGAACACGGGCCTGCGCCTGTTTGACATCCGACACAAGGGGGAGAGGGTTGCCTATGAAATCAGCGTCCAAGAGGCGTTGTCAGTGTACGGCTCCAACTGCCCTGGAGGGATGTCAACGAGGTACATGGATGSGAGCTTTGGCATCGGGCGCTATGCCWCCCCCTTGGTGCGAGGGGTCGACTGCCCATACATGGCCACCTACATCGACACACACTCTCTGTCTGAGACCCTGAGCCCCCGTAAGAGAAAGGCTTCCCTCTGCATTTTTGAGCAGAACCTGGGCTCCCCTCTGAGGCGCCACTACTCCAACTTGCAGTCRCTCTACTACGGGGGGCTGGTCAACTCTGCTCTGGTCATTCGGTCCATTRCGACCGTGGGCAACTACGACTAYGTGTGGGACTTCATCTTCTACCAGAAYGGGGCCATYGAAGGCAAGGTCCAGGCCACGGGGTACGCRAGCTCATCCTTTCTCCACGGGGATGGTCTGAGATACGGCAATAKGGTTTGGGAGCACACGCTGGGTACGATACACACCCATTCCRTCAACTATAAAGTGGACTTGGACGTGGGAGGTAGGTCTGGGTCTTCCTTTATTGTCTGCYATTATACTGGTAAACCCCAGAGCTTTTGGGGGGCGGCCTCCTAGTCTGTAGAATCCCTAATAACTGACATTAGAACTCTGCTTTTTCACTCTCCTAACCTCTTCTTTCATTGCAAAATTATTCTTCTACGTATAAAATAGTCTGTCAAGGTCATGGAGTCGAAGGCAGTGTGAATTGTCTGGGAGCTCTGTGTTCAGCCCAGGGAAAGCATGGAAGGTAGCAGCTGAAAAATGTTTGTGTTTCCCCGAGGCCTCACGTCTGGCACGGTGAGTGTTGCCATAGGCATGGCCAGGCAGACAGGGAGACGCAGCCCTGTCTGCAGGGCCGAAGGTGTGAGCCTGCTCTTGCTGCGCCTGATGCTGGTCCTGGTGCTCCCTGTAACTTGGGAAAGTCCTTTTTGTATCTTGACTGCCCAGCGTAAAGCAGGTCCTGGCGCTCCGCAGGGCTGAGCCTGCGCAGCTCTGCCTCCGCTTCTCTTTTGAGGAAACGCTTGTAAGTTGGATCCTGAGTCTCGGGCTGCAAAGCTGCTGCAATGAGCCAGTGAATTCCCCTGCTCCTGCACAGAGTCACGGTTTTTGGCGGCGGATCCCTGCGGAGGGTTATTTGAGTCCAGGAGCAGCTCCTTCTGCACCGTCTGGCGGGCTGAGCAGTGAAGTGCTGGCATCCACCCTGGGAGACGCAAGGATGCTCAGCCTGAAGGGACAGCTCTGCTTCCCCTTAAAGGCCGTCCCAGTAACTGCAGTCCGGGAAGGTGCAAGGGCAGTGGTGGTGCTGGGGGCACAGACTGGGGGCATTGGGTTTCTGTTATTGAAACCTGCTCCTGTAAAAGGCAGGGGAAAAAATGTTTTACATCCGCACAGGACCAAAGAGATCGCTGGTAGGCAGTGGACTGCGTCTGCACCAGCCCGAGGGGAAATGCAGCTCCAGTAACCTGTGCTGTCTCCTGGATTGCGGGCAGTAATCGGAGAACTACGTACATCAAGCTGCAGCTGACTCCAGTGCAAGCGTTCAGTCCCAGCACGTGGCCTCTCTTGTACCTGCCTGCCATGCAGTGGTTTGTGTGGCCTTGAAAGGTGCTGCTGGTGTTATTACGGTTGAAAACAGGGTGATTCTGGTTCCCTTCCTGTAAGAAAGGCTTGAAAACGTGCTAAAATACAGTTCCTGCATGGTGGCAAGGTCCTTTTCTGTGACTGCTGTGCCCCACTGTTCCCTGCTCTGTTTACAGCCCCTGATCCCTGGCTGCTGCAAAATGCTCTTGAGAAGAGTTGTGTAAAATCGCAGACTTGTTCCCCTTAGCGAGGGAGGGGAGCCCTGTCCCGAGCAGCAGGGCTTGGGGCCCTGCGGGGTGCTCGAGAGGTGCCCTGCAGGATCCCCACCTTCCGAGCGCAGGGAAGGCAAAACTGCAGCACAGCAAAAATGGGTCATCTCCCACACAGGTTTCTTGGATCCTGATCTGAGGCTGGTGTGGGACCTGCAGGGAAAAAGGGCAATTAYTCCCTGGCTGGAAGTCAGAACGAAAATACAAGTTCCTAAATTAACATGATCGCAAGAGTGGTCAACTGACCCAGTGCTGCAGTGGTTTCAACCCCTGCCCAGCCCCTCCTGCCTGTGACTCAAACTGTCTCCACCAGAAGGGCGTGGAGTGGACCGCGATCTCCGGAAAGCCATCCTCGGCTGCCGGTGACGTATCGCTGCTGCCTGGCCTGGGGCTGGGCACAGTGGGGCAGCCTTGCAGAAGCTGGTGGCCACGCAGGACCAGCCCCCTCACACCGCGGTGGGGTGGCCCCGGCGCCCTGCTCGCTGCCTCCGCAGGGCTGCTGGCTGCTCTCCTCACCAGGGAAGGTCTGTCGTGCCGTCAGGAGTTTGAACAGTTTCCTGACAGTAACCATTTCTGTCCGTGACAGCTCTTGCCCAAGGATCCTGTCTGCTAGAGTGGGTTTGGGATGGCTGAAGGGGAGCGGATGGGTGCTGTTAGTCGTCCTGCAGCCTCTGCCCTTCCCGGTGCAGCCGCTCCAGGTGCTGCCCGTCCCTTGCAGGTGCTGCCAGGGGCTCGGCGAGTGCTGCCCGTTCTCGCCACGGAGCTTCCTCTCATCTTGGCCGTCTGCCGCAGCTGGAGCCAGGCTGGATCTGCCGCGTCCCTTCCCTCAGGGTTGGGAGGGACTTGGAGGCGACAGAGGATGGCGACAGGGAGAACAGGCACATGGAGGTGCTGGGGAGCTGGCGGGTCTTGGGCTCTCCTGGAGCGCCAGCCTAGACCGGCCCTTCAGGGGAGTGGGGCTGGTCCTGGGGCACCGGGGTGCGGAAGGAGCGGGGCCGGACAAGCCTGTTCCTGCGGCACAGCTGCGCTCCCACATGAGACGGGACAGGGTGTCCTGGGAGACGCTGGGAGAAGCAAAGGCCCCTTGGGCAGACCGAGGCTGGGGCTCTTCATGGTGTCACCCTGCAGCAGAGAAACCCATGAGTAGCTTGGGAGTGAGTCAGGCACCGGCTCCCCAGCTGGCTTCCTCCATGTGTCTGAGGTGGGGAGGAAACAGGCTGAACTGGCTGGGACCTGTGATCTCCTCTCGGAGTCCCCTGCGAGCTCCAGGCTCCCTCCCCAGCTCGCAAGTGACGCCTTTTACGCCCACAGTCCGCAAATGAATTAAGAGCCTGGTCTGCAGGTGAGGGACTTATTCTGGATGCTGCAGCCAAACCACGCATGCTGTCTCTGCACTCGGAGAGATGAACCCCAAACTTCCCTACRTTCTCCTGGTCGGGGCTGCGGTGATAATCTTCGTTCTCTCCTGCGTGCTGCTGAGCAGGGGGAGGCGAACACCGAGCTGTGAATCCCAGCCCCACGTTGTGGAGAAGACGGGATCCACAAGCCAGAGCCTGGTCTTTGCCGATCTGACACCCGAAGAGATGGTGCAAGTGGTGCGGTACCTGCAGGGAAGCCTCGGGGTGCAGCTGGTTGACGCCTCGCGTGCAAAGCCCTCCGACAACTGCATCGCCTCCGTCGATGTGCAG
>JASVER010000115.1:2486486-2513646 GCA_030449065.1 Oceanodroma leucorhoa
GAAGGCAAGGTCCAGGCCACGGGGTACGTGAGCTCATCCTTTCTCCACGGGGATGGTCTGAGATACGGCAATAGGGTTTGGGAGCACACGCTGGGTACGATACAYACCCATTCCGTCAACTATAAAGTGGACTTGGACGTGGGAGGTAGGTCTGGGTCTTGTCTCTCCTTTGTGCCCTCCCTGAGTACTTTTAGACTCCCAAAAGTTGACATTTTTTGGTCCTTATGCAGATTTTTCTTTTTGTACGTGRGGTAGGATGGTGTGCTGACACAGAGCTGCCTCCCGTCTGTTTTCAGGGCAGTGAGAAGCTGTTGTCCTACAGGGAGAGGTTCCCCCTCTGTCCCGTGCAGTTACCCGTAAGCGTCGTGCAGAGCTGCGGCTTCCTGGGCTGGGTAACGCCAGCACCACTGTGTGCCCAGCCCGTGCCCCCAACGGGGSGGTCCTTCCCCTCCTGCCTGGGCAGACAGACCCAGCCCCGACCCTGCCCCGTTGGCCTCCAYGCTGCTGGGGCTCTGCAGAAGTTGGGATTTTTCCCTCCACGCCCTGCCCCTGTCCTGAGCCCCAAATGACGGTCGGARTCGATCAAGCCGGTTTGTTGGGATGCGGTTTCCAGCTCACATTCCTACTTCCTACAGTTTTGTCGAGCTGTTCCTGCTGCTCGCGTGCGAGTGGGAYGGGCGGCTGCCCTCTCCGCAGAGCTGTGGGCACAGCGGCAGGCGCTGGGCTGGCAGCCGGCTCTGAGCTTAGGGCTGTGCTGCGCTTTGCCAGGGGTACGAGGGGTCCTTTGCTCACAGCAGCAACGGGAGCCTCAGCTGCAGTTTTCTAGGTCTTCCCCTACCAGTTACGCCACAAATCTGTCCTCACGCTCCTGCTGAAATTGCATTTGCTGCATGTGCCTGCCATCTATTAAAAATTTCTCAACTTCCTTTTAATTGGGAAACGCAAATTCAAAGACTGTTCATGTGGTTTTAGGATGAGTTTTGAGTACTTAGGTAAAAATGAGGGATTGCAAAACTGCAAGAACAGGGAAAAGGAGATGAAATCAGTGTCACTGCTATCACTGGAAGGGAAGGTGTGGGGTTAGAAGTTTTGTTCACATCAGAAAAGGGTGGCGGTTGCTGGGCGTGGATCCTCTTCCGTGGGGCGCTGACCTCGATGGCAGCCCCAGGGCTCAGGCCCAAGGCGCTGCTCAAACCTTCCAGSATGGCCAGAGGTTCAGCTCTGAAATGGCCTTTGTGCAAGCTGGAAGCGTGTGGGGCTGAGGGGAGCGGAGCACAGGAGGGCGTTACAGCATGTGCTCCGGCTGGCACGGGCAGTGGGGGCCAAGCACTGGTCCCTCTGCCAGAGCCGTGCTGCTGCGGGCCCTCCAGCACTCTCAGCCAGCTCTTTGCCGTCCTGTCCCCAGATTTATTTGCTCTTGTGCCCCTCCTGTTGCTCTGAGCCTCTGGCTCACGACTCTTCTTTGTGGAAAGACCTGAACTGCACAGCACTGCTCCAGTGTTGTCATGTGCAAATGCCTCAGAGCCTGGGCTCTTCCCAGTGCTTTCCAACTTGCAGGATGCACGCTGATGAGCACAAACACAGTGCCTGGGCCATCGGGTGCTTGAGTTAATTAGACTGTGCTTGCACTGGGAAGCAAACCTGTTCCTATCTGCACTGGTATGAGGCTCCCCTCTTGTCCCTTGAGGAGGGGAGAGTCCCCATGGATGGTGGTGTCTGCCACAGAGTGGTGTTGCCTGGGTCAGACAAATGTACACAATGTACAGTCATACAGCCCTAGATAAAAGTACACAATGTACAGTCATGCTGCCGGGGAGCTGCGGAGCAGTAACTGCTCTCACGGGCAGGAGCCGGTGCTCRGAGCCTGGGGTGTGGGAAGGGAGGATGGGGACAGCAAGCTCTGGCTGCAGTGATGTCCGTGGGGAATAGGGGACTGTGGGGACGTTCCTCAGCGATTTTGCTTTTGCTTCGCAGGGGTGAAAAACTCCCTGGTGGCCCACGACATGGCCTTTGAGATGGCACGGGCTCCCTGGAGCCCGGAGCAGCAGATAGAGCGGCCACGACTCACCAAGAAAGTCCTGGACACAGAGGACCAGGCTGCCTTCCGGCTCCAGTCGAAGATGCCCAGATACATCTACTTCGCGGCCAACAGCAAAAACAAGTGGGGCCACCAGCGTGGTTACAGGATCCAGATCACCAGTTTTGCAGGGGACCATGTCCCYGAAGCCAGCTCCATGGAGAGGGCCATCAGCTGGGCAAGGTCAGGCTGCTCTGACTGGGACGGCAGGTTCTCAGAGACGCCCCCAGCCCCGCCGGCTGGGGAGGCATCGCACGGATGTTCCTTGGTGGGGAGGCACAGGGCAGACGCTCTCCCGGGCTGGGGTTACTCTGTAGGAGCAGGCTTGTGCTCTGCAGACTGTCTGGGGAGCTGGCTTTTRGCTCTGCCCTGCCCCCGGGGGCTGCTCCCATCTCTTTTCTTGTCCTCAGGTACCAGCTGGCCGTCACCAGGCGGAAGGAGGAGGAGCCCACCAGCACCAGCATCTACAACCAGAACGACCCCTGGACGCCCACCGTCGCCTTCGCCAACTTCATCAACAAYGAGACCATCACCAAYGAGGTGGGCCGGGGTACCCGGGGCTGGAGCTGTAATACCCAACCCTGGGCTGAGTGGGAGCCCCAGAGCTGCCCCAGAGGCCGCGCGACCCCGGCATCACCCACAGGWCGGGGGGCTCAGCCGGGAGAGCAGCAGCCCTGGGGAATGAGGAAAGTGGGTTTGAGCATCCCCTTTTCTGTGTATCTGCTTGGTGCTTTGGCCGGAGCGCGTAGATCAGAGTGCAGAACAGGACCGCTTTTCTCCCTATGGAGAAATGCTGGCAGAACGTCAGGAAAATCTCTGCGAGGCCGGGGCTTGGCTGCAGGGCTCAGAGCAAGGGCCCTTCTGCTGGGTGGACRTCTGCGGCCGTGGCTGTGGGCAGGTCTTTGGAGAAGGGAGGGGATCTTTCCGGGGGGGAGGAGCTTGGCATGTGGGAACTCAGCCGAGCTGGTGCCCGTGGAGGTCCCCTCCCGCTCTCCTGTAACTTTCCTTGGCCCCTGTGCAGATTTCGGTCGCTCCCGCTCCAGGCTTCTGAAATAACCGCGGTCTTGTGGCTCCTCCCTAGGACCTCGTTGCCTGGATAACCACTGGTTTCCTTCACATCCCGCACTCTGAGGATATTCCCAACACTGTGACGGTGGGAAACTCAGTTGGCTTTCTCCTGAGACCCTACAACTACTATGACCTGGACCCCTCCATATACTCGCACGATGGCGTGTTTTTCACCAGCGAGCAGGATTTCACGGCGTGTGAAATCAACCCTATTGCATGCCTGCCCAAAACTGCCTCTTGTTTGCCAAACTTCCCCCCGTTTACTTATGATGGTTTCCAAAACACGAGCAGGCTTTAACGCTACGGGACGGTGTTAGGAGACACAGTCAGAGACACCAGCTTGACTGTTCTGTCTCAGATTTTCAGTTTTTTAGTGAAGTTGTCTCAATTTCCAGTTGTGCAATGACTTCACTTTTTATCATTGCTTTTAAAATAGTGCTATTTAAAAGGGAAGCATCATCTTCCTGGCATGATGCCAGACGGGAGTCTACGTTTTCTCTGTTAATTGCTGAATTTGAGTCTGTTGCAGGAGGAAAGTGAGGAGAAAATCCTGTTCCTCTGCTGTAGAAGCAAGTGCTGCATAGTGCCTATCTCAGGTTAAAAAAATGAAAATTATTCTGGCCCAGTGCTCTCTCGAGTGTCTCGTTCTTACAACTTACAGCAGCGTCTGCTGGGGGGATGGTGCTGGGTCTCTGCTGTGTTTCTTGCCTCCACAAACCAGCCCAGCAGCAAGGCTCTGTGTGCCCGTCCAGGCATGGGGACAGTCTGGCCAGAGGGCAGCAGGGATGGGCTGGGGAGCCCCGGGGCTCTGGGGGGAGAACCGAGGCGGGTGCTGGCGCCGAGCTCTGTGGGTGCTGGGGACAGAGCCAGGACCCGCTTGGGCTGCAGCTCTTGGGCACTCGCCGCTGGGTGCGGGTGAGGGGAACGGAGGGGACTACTGCAGGGAGGGGTCTCGCTGTCCCTGCGCCAGCACCATCCCCACGAGTGCCTCTGCGCGAACCAGCTGAACCTCAGCCCTGCGGGCAGCGCGTGGGCCAGCTCGGCCCGTCGCAGCCCGATGCCGGCCAGGGTCACAGGAGAGCCCTCCTCCAGGCTCGAGCCAGGGCGCAGGAGCCGTGCGGCTGCTGGCGGGGCAGCACGGCCAGTGCCGCTGCCCATTTGCCAGGATGCTCGGTGGGCTCTGGAGCCCTTATCCCCCTCCTCACAGCCCTGCCTATGCCAGGAGGTAGCCAAGGATCAGGAGGCACCTTTGGGGGTGACGAGCAGCTGTCCCCTCCCTCCCTCCCGGCTGCAGGACCGGTGCCTTCCCACACGTGGGGTTGTCAGCAGCAGCGTGTGATGCTGCGATGTCTCTGCACAGGCTGTAGAGGCGTTGCTGGTGATGGCAGGGCCGTGGCAGGATGGGGCCACGGTGCTGTGCTCAGCAGTGCTCTGCACAGCGGAGCGTCGTCCTTGCGGTCTCTGCTGCCTGCCTGGCTGTTTGCATCTGCAGGGTTAGGAGAAGGAGGTGCAGGGAGATGCATTTGTTTCCCCCAAGTGTGACTGTATCTGTCCTCTCCAAAGTCTGCAGTGTAGCATGTGGGACAAGAGGGGAAGGACAGATGCAAAAGCATTAAGTTTACTTAAATTTATGACCCACTGGGGGAAATAGAGCAAAGTTGCCTTTTATGGTTCCCAGCAAATCCTGGGCATGTCTGAGAACGTCCCCCTGCGCCCTCCCTGCAAGCTCCTCCGGGCTGTTCCCTGTTGAAAAAACGAGGGAAAAACCAAACCCAACCAAACCCAGCCCCTTCTGTCAGCGGGTCGCTGGGAGGATTCTGCAGCTGGAAACCGGCTCTGCCGGACCGCGGGAGCTCTCAGTGYCTCAGCAGAGATGAACGTGAAAACCGTGCTCATCCTCCTCGTTCTGGCTTTAGCCACGATATTTGCTTTAGTCTGTGTGCTGCTGACCAGAGGAAGGRCCCCCAGCACCTGCCAGCACCAGCCCCCGGAGCAGGAGGACACTGATGACGGCCAGAGCCTGGTCTTTGCCGATCTGACACCCGAAGAGATGGTGCAAGTGGTGCGGTACCTGCAGGGAAGCCTCRGGGTGCAGCTGGTTGACGCCTCGCGTGCAAAGCCCTCCGACAACTGCATCGCCTCCGTCGATGTGCAGRTCCCCGCCAAGGCAGAGGTGCTGCGGTTCCTGGATGCCGGGGGGGCTCGCCCCCCTCGGGAGGCGCTGGCTGTGCTGTACTTTGGGAACCAGCCAGACCCCAACGTCACTGAGTATGTGGTGGGACCGCTGCCGAYGCCRGCGTATCACCGGGACGTCACGGTGCAGAAGTACGGGGGTAAGGTGCCGTACCACCGCAGACCCGTTACCGGCAAGGAGTACGTGGATATCAACGCCCTCATCCAGAGGGAGCTGAGAAAGGCATCGCGCTTCTTTGCCGCRTGCTGCGAGTCCGATGGGACCGACCTGGCCATCCTCACGACAGCCCCGCGGGGCTTCAAGTCCGGCGACCGCGTGACCTGGTTTGTCCTCTTCCACGACATGGCCGGCACTGGCTACTACCTCTCGCCGGTGGGGCTGGAGGTGCTGGTGGAGCACGGGGACCTCCACGTTTCCCGCTGGCGGCTGCGCCAAGTCTTCTACAATGGCCAGTACTTTGCCAGCATAGGAGATCTGGAGAATGCGTTTGTGGACAATTTGCTGGAGGTTGTCAGGATCAAGAAGCCCCAGGCTGAAGCGGTGCTGGGCTCGATGAGACCCCGGCGCCCGCCTGGCTCCCCGGGACCACTGCAGTATGAGCCCCAGGGTCCCCGCTACAGCGTCACGGACAACCGCGTCACCTTCCAGGGCTGGAGCATCGCCTTCGGCATGAACCCCAACTCTGGCCCACGCCTCTTTGACATCAGGTACCGCGGGGAGAGGATTGTCTACGAGTTGAGTCTCCAGGAAGCCTTAGCCCTGTACRGCTCCAACTGCCCCGGGGGCATGTCGACCCGCTACCTCGATGGGAGCTTTGGCATCGGCAGGTTTGCCTACGAGCTTGTCCGGGGCCTCGACTGCCCCTACACGGCAACCTACGTGGACCGGCACTACCTGGTGGAGTCAGAGACCCCCAAAACCAACCAAAACTCACTCTGCATTTTTGAGCATGACGCTGCCCTCCCTCTGCGGCGCCACTTCTCCGACTCGCAGTCCTTGTACTACGGTGGGCTGCGGAAAAACATGCTGGTCATCCGTGCCATCTCCACTCTCATCAACTACGACTACATCTGGGACTTCATGTTCCACGGCAGCGGGGCCATGGAGGTCCGGGTGCAYGCCACTGGCTACATCAGCTCCTCCTTCCTTCATGGCCGAGGCACCGACTATGGCAACAGGGTTGGGCCCCACACGCTGGGGACGATGCACCTCCACCACATCCACTACAAGGTGGACCTGGATGTCGACGGTAGGTCGGGGCGCCTTTGTGTGCGGCCGCGGTACGCTGTGGGCTGCAGCTCTGCCTGGGGTGCGGAGCTCGAGAGGGTTTTCCCTTCTGCTTCACAGGGCAGCTGAACTCTGTGGAGACCCAGGACATGGGGTACGAGCTCGTGAAAGACCCCTGGAGCATGCAGAACACCATCGAGCGGCCGTACCTCCGCAGGGAGAGGCTGGAGAGGGAGGACGAGGCGGCGTTCCCGCTCAACGTCCGCATGCCCCGCTACCTCTCCTTTGCCAGCCCCAAGCCCAACAAGTGGGGGCATCCGCGCAGCTACCGGATCCAGATCACCAGCTTCGCCGGGGAGCACCTGCCTGCCAGCAGCCCCATGGAGAGGTCCATCAGCTGGGGCAGGTGGGTGCCGGGGCTGGGGCGTGCATGGCCCCCAGCCCCTCTCCTCCCACCCCGCCACCGCCTCCCCGGCTGCTCCTGCCTCCCAGCGGAGCGGGGGCTGCTGCCGCCCAGCAAGCCTGCGCCAGGCTGCAGGGAAGGGTTAAACAGCGAACATGCACACATATTTCTTTGGCTCCGGAAATCCCTTAAAAAGTTGCTCAATGACATCTGTTCATAGTAGTTCACAGGGAGGAATCTGACCCCAGAAAAGATTAATTTAGAGCAATCACATGTGTTTTTCCCTGTGAGAGCAACCAGGCTGTAGGACGAACTCCCAAGGGAAGCACTGGCATCCCCAGGTCTTGACATCTTCATGTAAGGACAGAATGTCTTTTGGAAAATGCTTGGGATAAACACAGAACTGGCTCACTGCCAGGGTGAAATTTAATGGCTGACGTTCTGGGGGAGGTTGTAGGAGTTAAAAATGGCTGTGGCTGAAGCGCGTGTCGGGCAGCRAGCAGCAGCACCTGCGCCTGGTCGCATTCGTGTTTCCCGGCCATGCTGGAGCAGCCGTGGGCAGCGAGCAATCCCTCGTGAGCCCGAAGGTGCCAGGGCTGCTGCCTGTCGCTACCACGCTGGTCCGTGCCAGCCCTTTCCCTCCCTGACCCAGGACAGGCCATGTCCCGGGGGACGCGCCAAGGATACATCCAGCCCCAGTTTGCCGGTGCATCCCCAGGCGGCAACGCCGCAGCCGCCCCCCCGCGCCGGCACGGATGAGCCCCTCTGCTCCCCGTGTTGGCAGGTACCAGCTGGCCGTCACCCGACGGAAGGAGGAGGAGCCCACCAGCACCAGCGTCTACAACCAGAACGACCCCTGGACACCCACCGTCGCCTTTGCTGACTTCATCRACAATGAGACCATCACCAACGAGGTGAGCTGGGTGCCCTGGGTGGAGGGGAGCTGAGCACCGCGGGCACCGCCCCGGCCAGAGGCTTCACCCATCCCGCGGCCAAACCGGGCAGCTGCCGGGCTGGAAGGGTCCCGCTCAGCCTGCCAGGGCGCCCGCTCCCCTCCTGCCCAGGACCTGGTCGCCTGGATCTCCGTGGGGTTCCTGCACGTCCCCCACGCTGAAGACGTCCCCAACACGGTGACCGTGGGGAACGGCGTCGGCTTTTTCCTGAGGCCCTACAACTACTTCGACGAGGACCCCTCAGTGGATTCGCCTGACAGCATCTACTTCAGCGGCGAGCAGGACACCGGAGCGTGCGGGGCCAACCCCCTCGCCTGCCTGCCCCCCGCTGCCATCTGTGCCCCCCACCTGCCCCCCTTCCACTATGGCGGCTTCCTCAACCTCAGCCTGGCCCCGCCGCCCGGCGGGCTCTGACGGGGCCGGGGCCGCCGCTGCCCCCGTCCCCGCAGTGCGGGCGGCCCGTGTCCGGCCGTCAGGGGCACCCTTGGAGGGGCTCYGGCGGCGGGCGCGGGCTGGCTCTGCCACCGCACCGGGACCTGCCCTCCCCATCCCTGGGATGTCGCGTGCTCAGGGTCAGGTTTTGGGGGAGCTCAGCTCTCGTTTCAGCACCGCAATGCTGCTGAAGGCGGACTCTGAAAAACGGCTCTGAAAAACAGCTCCTAGGAGTGAGTTTTGGTGACTCCATCCAGGAGGCCACCCTAAGGGCTGTGGGGTGCCCATGGCCGCTCTCCTCCTCTGGGACCGGGGCCCTTGCCGCCTCCCCAAGGTAGGTCAGTGCATGCAGGGCGATGGTGCTGGCCAGGGCCGGGCACTGCACAAAGCCGCAGCTCCCCGTGGAGCCGTGGTCCGCGCCGAGGTTTTGCCCAGGGTGGCGGGAGCGGGTGGCGTTGATGGCCGCTGTGGCCTGGCCGCAGCCCGGGGGCCTTGGGCCACGGGGAGCCAGCAGCTCCAGGATGCCCAAAACGTCCACCCCGGCCCTGTGGCCGCTGCAGCTCCAGGGCTGCTGGGCCCCAGGTGACACTGAGCTCTGGCTGCTGCGGCAGTGCCGAGCTCTGGGGACAGAGGCGGTGCGCTGGGCTGCACCGGCAGCGTGCAGGAGGAGCACGCCGCGGGACCGCGGGACGGGCACTCCCCGGGCTGAGCTGCCCCGTGTCCACCCTTCCCCAATAAACAGGCACTCAGGTGTGTCTTCTGACCAAACTGCGGCGTAGCTCATGGGTACTGCCGCGRCTCCTGCGGCTGGTGGCCAGAGCCCCGGCACTGCTGGCGCTGCGAGCGCTGGTGCCCTGCAACAGACGGTCCCGGCTCAGCTCTGCGGCGCCCGCAGGGGTCCAAGGGCCACGGGGCCAGTGCAGCACCCGGCACGGCTACGCGGGCAGGCACGGGCCGTGCTCTTGGATCCCAGGTGCTGGCAGGAGGCTCCTGCTGGGGAATATGGGACAAACAAGGGAGTTAATGTGTAACGGCTGTACCGAGCCACATTAATTGGTTCTGGCCTTGGCTGCTGCCCGGCGCGCTCAGCCCCCGCCGGTGCAGGGACCCTTGTTCCCGTGCCCCTGGCTGCGTGCACAGCCCTGGGCTGCAGGATTCCGCAGCCTCTGGAGCCCGTCCCCGCTGCGCTGGGCTGGGGACACTGAGGGGCTTGGTGAGGGCGGTTCAGCTCCAGCCCCACGGCCCGGCCCTGGCASGTGGCTGCAGATGCCAAGTGCTGGCCAACGTGTCCCTGGGGGCATGGTGGGCATCCATCGCCTTTGACCCGTCGTCATGGGAGCTGGGTCTGCCCAGGGCTGCGCTGCAATGGGCTTGAGAAGCCCTAACAGCAGTGACGCATCCCCCCGGGAGACAGCTCGACTYGCTGCAGCGCAGGGAAGGGACGTTGGGCGGGAGTGGGCAGCTGGGGGGCATGGCTCAGTGCGAGGCTGCAGTGGTCCCTGGGTGACAGTAGGGGCCGTGCCCCAGGGCCACCTCCTAGGGCTCGGGGGGAGCAGGCGGGATGCCCCCTGCGAGGGGAGGGTCGCAGCCAGCCAGCTCCCTGCCTGCCGCTGCGTGCCCAGGCGTTCGYGAGCGCTGCCTGGACTCTGCCCGCGTGCTGACGCAGGCGAGACCAGACGCGCTCCCGTGCTGGCAGCGACCCGACTTGCTGCCCGMTGCCCAGCCCCAGACCTTGCAGCAGGCTGGGAACTTTCTGGATGAAACATTGGCACCGCGTGCGGCACATCGTGTTACAGCGCCCGCACGCGCTGCACCTCCCATAGCTGCATCTGGTGCCCTGGGAATCGTGGGGACGCTGTGTCCCGGAGCCAGCCGCTGCCACTGCAGGAGTGCAGCTCCTGGGCTGCCAGCTGATCCCGGGCGCATTGCGCACAGACCTCAGCGCAGAAATAAAGCACCCCCAGCCTGGGCCCATTCCTCCTCTGGGAAAGCCACCCCGGCCAGTTTGCAATGCACGTCCCTGGCCAGCGGTGCTGCCAGCGCAGCTGCCCGGTGCAGGGGACAAGCTGGGGCCTGGCATGGCACTCCCAGAGCTGGCAGCTAAACCGGCCAGGATGCAAAACCCCACAGTGCCCAGGAGGAGGTCAGCAGCCCCCGCCACCCTGGCCTGCCCCGGCTCTGCACGGCGGCTGCAGGGCCGGGAATTCACCTGCAGCGCAGGGCACGCAGCCGGCGCTGGGAGACCTCTGCCGTGTGGACCCCGGCAGCTCCGGCACAGACCTGCCCCGCGGCACGTGCAGCCTGGCCGCCGCGCAGGGGGACGCTGGCCCGCGCCGCCCCGCTGGCAGCGCAGCTCCGTGGGCAGCACTTCGTGCTCGCTCCCGCGCCACGCCGTCCCCCGCCGTGCTGGGAGGGAGGAGGTGGCTGCTCCCATCCCGTTTCCCAGCCTCTCCCCGCTGTGGCCCTAGTTTTCCTGCAGTGACTTTTTCCAAGGGGACTGGAGCACGCTAGTCCCCATCCCCCACCACCTTTTGCCCCCATTTTCTGCTGTGAAATCTCTTGGGGAGAATTTATTGCTGACTGTTTCAAAATATTTTTGACACAGAAGCCAAGTCTGTTGCATTCCTTCATGCTGGCCAAAGCCACTCTCGGTTCAGAACCCTGGAATGAGCTGTTGGGGAACTTGTTTTGCAAGCGTAATTCCATTTCTGTGCAAACTTCTGCTTTGTTGGGGTTTTTTTGTAGGTTGGGAGCTCAGTCCGGGGCTGGGACGCCTGGGTCTGTCTCCCCTGGGTGCAGCGGGGCCGGGCTGGGAGGGACAGGGAGGAGCACCCCTGGGCAGGGACGCGCTTGAGGCTGGGGCTGATCCTGCAGCGTTTGCACCGCTTCCTCTCCTTCACGTGCATTTCCCATTCACCGACGGCAGCTGGGAAATTGCTGCTTGGCAGGACCAGCGTGAGCCCCCCCCGGTGCTGCCTCCCCCCATGYGCAGCCCCGGCCGCCCCGGGGCTCCCCTGGCCCCGCTCCCCAGCGCGGCGAGGCTGCTCCAGCCACGCTCCATGCCCAGGGACGGCGTCGCATCAGGGCRGCCTGGGCCAAGGATGCTGAGCACAGGGTCAGGCTTCGGCTGTGCCCGGGTTTCCCTTTGCCTGGGAGCGTCAGCCCCGGTGTGAAGTGAGGATGCCGGGAGGGATCCCGGCTGCCACTGCCTGGCCGGCAGCTCCTCGGGGCCGAGGACGTGCTGCCGACAGAGCACGCGCGTTGCTGGTCTGTGACTGCAGATCTGGCCTGGCAGCCCCAGCCTTGCACTGTTAAATGCGAGGTAGATAGAGGCAGATCTTTAATCACCAAACTGCCTTYGGAGCACAGGTGTTTGCAAATATGATCCCTCTTCCTCAGCCTGGCAGCTCCAAGAGCGGTCCTTGCCTGTATTCCAGGGAGGAAGGTTTTCTGTGTTTTTGCCTTTTAGACCCCGTGGCTCCCCGGGCTACGTGCAGGCAAGGGGGCAGGATGCTGCCCACAGACCCCGCTGCTCAGAGCCCGCTGTTTGTGGGCAGGATGCGGCGCTGGACACGACCTCTGACTGCTCTGCACTGTGGCAAACAGCACACGGGTAGCGGTTCAAGGATCTTGACCTGAACTTTCTCGAGGAGGGAGATAAGTGATGCATTTTCACTGGTTGCTAATCATTAACGCCTCGTTGCCTGTTCCCCCGCGCAGGGGCAGCCGCCTGTTTTGCTGCGGCGGGCTCTGGCTGGGCACCCCGTGCCGCTGCCAAGGGCTGCATGTGCGTGTGCCAGCAACCGTGACGGCCGGCCAGAGCTGGGGAAGGAGGTTTCTCCTGCCAGGCTGACCCTGTGTCCTCAGGCTCCAGGAAATAGCTCTCCATGTTACTCATTCACCATTACATCCCGGGGAGAAACAGGACGATAAAGCTGCGGTGCCGGCACTGCTGCCAGCAACAGCACAGCGCGGCCGGGGTGGGGAAAGGCCACGGGCAGGGACCTGGCACTRGCGGGATGAGTGGTGTGTTCCGCTCCATCCCTGCAGCCAGGGTCTGGCAGGGCAGTTTTGTACAGGAGGGGGTTAATCCAGGGGAGCTGTGCTGGGAGGAATGCCTTCCCTCCCAGGAGACCTCATTTGCAAAGGTCCTTTAACCCCATGCTAGAGATCAGAAAAACATGCTGGCAGCCAGGAGCTCCCCGAGCCTCGCTGTCTGAGGCTGCGGGGAGCTCCAGAAACGGCTTGGAAAGTTTCCCATTACGCAGAGTCCTGGTTAAATCAGCCTGGCGAACGCCATGGCAGCAAGGTGTTTTTTTTGAGGTTTCAGCTGAGGTGGGGGTGGTGGGCAGCCTGCACCCCACGCCACGCACAACCCAGTCCATGCTCCTGGGCACCCCTGCGATGCTCCGGTGGTGCTTGGGGTGATGGCAGAGGGATGGGAGAAACATCACAGCTCGGGGCTGCGGCAGCTCTGCAGTGCTGTTCATGCAGAGCGCGGGTGCTTCAATCTTCTCCCCGATAACAGAGCGAACGCCGGGGTTCAGTAGGAGCAGCTGAACTGTTGTACTGGGCAGCAGGAGGAGCAGGGGCTTCAGGATCCCCCCGAGCGAGGCAGCCTGCGCGCTGTGGGGAGGGGATAGCGCGGGGAAGGGTTAAGGTGCTGGTGCCGGAGCACCCCATGCTCCACATGGCTCCATGAGCCCCCGAAGCCTGTTTTTCCCTTTTACGTAAGTTGCTCCAAACATGTTTGTGACAACCCCCTAGTGATGCACCTTTGGCAAAAGTGGTTTTGGGTCCAAAGATCAGTGCTGGGACAAGCGACCTGCCCGCAGCAAACAAGAGCCCGCAGAGTATAAAATCCCGGCGGCGCGGTGGAGCGCAGGACAGCCTGAGCCGCGTCGAGGGGCAGCGGCTGCAGAGGAGGATGGAGGCCAGCATGAACCACCTGCATGACACGGGCATCCAGGCGACGCGCTGGCTGCAGGAGCACTTCCAGGGCTCCCAGGACTGGTTCCTCTTCATCTCCTTCGCCGCTGACCTCAGGAACGCTTTCTTCATCCTCTTCCCTATCTGGTTCCACTTCAGCGAGTCGGTGGGCATCAGGCTTATCTGGGTGGCCGTGATCGGTGACTGGCTCAACCTCGTCTTCAAGTGGTGAGTGGCCCTGTGCCACAGCTCCCTCCGGGTGGGTTGGCACAGCTGGACTAATGCGGGCCAGATGTGCGCGCTCAGCCTTGACACTGGTGTAAAACAAAGACGAGTTCGGCCCCCAGCTTGGCAGTGGTAATGGTCGCTCCTTCCCAAGCCGTGCAGCAACGGCTCTCTCCCCTTCCCAGAAGCCAGGCAGAGAGATAGAGCCTCCTGCAGACAGACCCCTTTGCCATCAGCCGGGGCTGCAGTTCTGTGCGGGAGCCCCTCACCACGGGGGGGGCCGCAGGGGTGGCCTGGCACAGCTCTGATATGCGGGATCAGGGCTTGATGCTCCCCCGGTCTTTTAGGCAAGTGTTTCCCATGGGTGAGCCAGGACACTGATATCCCCTTCCTTTTCACGGCTGGTAACACCGACGTCGCTGACGCAAAGGGAGCCATGGTGGGGAGCACGCGAGGGACCCAGCCACCGCTCCAGGCACGGGACGGCCTCGTCAGCAGCGTCAATTGTACCATGGGGCCGATCCAACCTGGCATCACGGCCCGGCCGGGTTCGGTGTCAGCCAGTGGCCGTGGGTGCCGTCCCCGCAGGTGATGGGCTGTGGTACCCGTGGTCACAGGGGCAGTGGACCAGCACAGTGCCATCCCTGCAGATGCGTTTCAGTGTCCCAAGGTTTTCTGGGGCTGCGTGCACCCACTTGCACGGGCTGCACCCCACATCCCTGTGGCAGGACCTGGCAGCGTGGTCGGAGGGGGTGTGCTGGCTGCCCCGGCTCTGCGCCTGCCCCGCAGCTCAAATCCCCCGGGATGCCCACGCAGCCTGCACAAGTGACGGGGGCGGGTGGCCTCTGCCTCTGATGCCACCGTGAGACAATTGCTCTTGGCCTGAAAAAGACTTAGAGGCAGCAGACACCGCTCCTCTTTCTCAGTGCGCTGACTTGCTCCCAGGAAGTTCTTGCTTTTCCCCTTCAGGGGCCGGGGATGGGGACACGGACAGGGAGTGTCGGCTGTCAGCACCAAGCAACCAGCTGGATGCTGTGTCTGTCGGAACACCCTGGGCCGCTCGTCCTTTGCCTCTTCCAGCTCCCAGGCCAGAGCTGAAACTGCAGCTGTGCCCCCCTGCTCTGGTGCCCAGGACCACTACAGCCCTCGTTCTCCTTTCTTTTCAGGATCCTCTTTGGGGAGCGACCGTACTGGTGGGTCCACGAGACAGACTATTACAGCAACACCTCTGCCCCAGAGATCCAGCAGTTCCCGCTCACCTGTGAGACCGGCCCCGGTAGGGTCCCCCAGCCCCAGTAGGGTCCCCCAGCCCCGGTAGGGTCCCCCAGCCCCAGTAGGGGCAGCGGGTGCTTGCCCAGGGGGACCTGCACACGCAGCTCCCCGCTCCGGGTCTCAGTCCCCACAGCAAGGGGGGTGCTGGCATGGCCGGGGCCGCGGCTGGCAGCCCGCCAGCGGCACACGCCCCAAGCGAGCTCTTGGGAGAGGGCCGTTATCGCCAAGCCGCGGCGTTGGCCCCTGCTGCGCTCCCGCGGGCGCCAGCCGTGCCTGCAGCGGGTGGAGGCAGGGCGGCCTCTGTGCGAAGCAGACCTTGACCCTCGGCACAGACGTGGCGGTTCAGCACAAACCCCTGCCTGTGCTCAGCCACAGCCTTGGCCCTTGCCGGGGCCGTGCTCTGCCCTCCAGCCCCAAATGCGGGCAGCTGTTCCGTGGGGAAGGGGCTTGCCTGGTTCTGGAGCAGTTCTGTCTGTACCTCGCCCGTGGCTTTCCACGGGAGCTGGGGAAGGGCTGCAGGCGTCCCCGGCGTGCTCAACGCTAGCCGTCGGGGATGGTCAGTGCCCTCTGCGCAGTCTTGCCCGGCAGACGGGCCATGGAGCCAGAGCCATGCTCCCACACTGCCCCTGCCATGCTGTCCCCGGCTCCAGCCTTGCCTGCGCCGGGGGACGGAGCTGGGCGTCTGCCGCAGAGGTGGCACCGCGGCCCTCGGGGGACTGGTGCTGGGTGCCGTGCCACCCGGTGCCGCAGCCCCCGGGGCCTGGGCTGCTGCCTGGGAGCCTCACAGGCACGAGGGCGCAGCCCGYTCTGAAGGGGGGGTCCGACCTGGGGCTCTCTTCTTGCCCAGGGAGCCCCTCCGGCCACGCCATGGGCGCAGCAGGCGTGTACTACGTCATGGTGACGGCCCTCCTCTCCACTGCCATGGGGAAGAAGCAATCGAGGACACTCAAATACTGGTAAGCTGTGTGCCGAAACCACCCGTGCCGGGCACAGGCTGCTCCAGAGCCAAGGGGGCACAAGGCTGTGGGCAGTCAGCCGGGCCGTGGCACCCCGGGTGGGGTGCGCACGAGGATGGGCTCGGCGGGCGGCCAGGCACTGCTCGGGGTACGCGATGGCGGCGCCCTGGGCAGCACGAGCTGGGCCTGGCACCGATGTGACCGCCTGCCCCTCGCAGGGTGCTGTGGACAGTGCTCTGGACGGGGTTCTGGGCAGTTCAGGTCTGCGTCTGCCTGTCCCGAGTCTTCATTGCCGCCCACTTCCCCCATCAGGTCATCGCGGGAGTCATCTCAGGTGAGTCCGTCGGACCCCCCGTCCCCTCCCCATGGCACCGCTGTGCTGGACCGCAGCACCCACAGCACCGGCCAGGAAGGGTGCACGGCCTGACGGACGCGTGCGGGGTCATGACGCAAAGCTGCGTCCGTAGCTCTGCAGTTACTGCCCTCATCGTCACAGGCAGGACGCCCTCCGGGACGTGCCTTTGTCCCTATCGCATTTGAGGCACAAGTCCCAGGCAGGCAGGCAGGGCACTGCCAGCTGCTGCTGGGCTCTGAGGGACAGTGAACGTGGCCTGAAGGCACAGGCAGGGCAGGCTTGGGGTGTGCAAGGGTCATCACTGGGTGAGGGAGCAGAATCRGCTGTTTGTGAGCAACGGGGCACAGTGGTGGCCATCGGGGCAGTCAGCACCGCGCGGGAGCACCTGGGTAGCCCTCGGCACGTTTCTCCCGCTGGAGCGCCCAGGGCTGTGGGGTCCTCTCGGCTCCACCGCCCCTGAGGCAGGCGATCGCTCGCTGATCGGCACCACCTCCTCTCCTGCTTCATTACCGGCAGGGATGGCCGTGGCCAAGACCTTCCAGCACGTCCGCTGCATTTACCACGCCAGCCTCCGCCGGTACCTGGGCATCACCTTCTTCCTCTTCAGCTTCGCCCTGGGCTTCTACCTGCTGCTGCGGGCACTTGGCGTGGACCTGCTCTGGACGCTGGACAGGGCACGGAGGTGGTGCGCCCACCCCGAGTGGGTCCACATCGACACCACCCCCTTCGCCAGCCTCCTCCGTAACCTGGGCATCCTCTTCGGGCTGGGGCTGGCCCTCAACTCCCACATGTACCTGGAGAGCTGCCGGGGGAAGCAGGGCAAGCAGCTGCCCTTCCGCCTGGGCTGCGTCGCCGCCTCCCTCCTCGTCCTACACCTCTTTGACGCCTTCAAGCCGCCCTCCCACATGCAGCTGCTCTTCTATGTCCTCTCCTTCTGCAAGAGCGCGGCTGTGCCGCTGGCCACCGTCGGCCTCATCCCCTACTGCGTCTCCCAGCTCCTGGCCACGCAGGACAAGAAGGCTGTCTAGGGGTGTCCCCGCAGGTAATGGTGCGCCCGGGCAGGCAGCCGCCCCAGCTCTGGGCTCGGGGGCAGTCACCGGACCATGGGTGCACCCCAGCCACTGTTTGCTCACCACTAAATCTGCACAGACTGACTCCACACCGGGAGCAAGCTGCGAAGGTTGGGCTGGCGGCGCTGCTGGATGGCTCCTGCAGCACGGACCCATAATGCCAGTCATGCCATAGGCTCAGGCGGTCCGCGGCCAGCTGATGGCACAGCGAGCCCAGCGCTCYTAGGGCTCTCCTGCTGCCCTTCCCGCACCCACGGGTGGGGGTCATCAGCCTGGGACCCGGTGGCAGCAGTGGGAAGACGCTGTGCTCCCCTGCAGCTCATGGGGACACGCCACCTCCACGCTGCGGGGCTGGGGATGGCACCACCAGGAGCAGGGTGCTCACCCACGGGTGCTCGGGGTCTGCTGGCGAGACAGCTCTGTTACAGGAACGGGCAGACACTGTGATTTGGAGATAAAGCACCGGCTTGCGGGAGCCCCCCTAGCCCTGAGGTGTTCAGTGTTCACTGCTGTGTGAAGCAGCATGGGGTACACATATGCATGTGTGTATACATGTATAGTGCATATCTATATACACGTATACATATGGGTGTGTCTGTAAACAAGAGGTATTTTATTAAAGCTGGAAGTGTGTTTAGCTGGTGAGTTTGGACATCTCACTGGCCGGTGAGGTGGGATGGGGGATCGGCTCCCAGGAGGGAGGATGTCTCCTGGGACGCTGCTCCTGCCATCACCTGCAAGGCACCGGCAAACCACCAGGAAAGGCAGCGCCAGGCTCCCCGGTCCTCATCGCCTTTCACCCTCGGGTGCAGTCGGACGTGGCCAGTACAACAGGGGGGATGAGCTGCTTTTTGAGCTGTTTATCCAGGGTTTCCGGGTGCACCTTGTGCCAGGAGCAGGGACACACCTGTGTCACCTCGCTGCTTATGGAAACAAGCACGGCTTTGGGACAGACCACCTCGGCTGGGGCTGTGCTGAGCCCCCAGGCTGCAGGGACAGAGCTGCCGTTTGGCTGCTGGCTGCGTCGCGGGGCAGGGGCCCGGCGGTCAGTGCTGGCTCAGCCAGCCGGCACCACTCACCAGGGTCTGCCGGGGTGTAGGAAGCCGCTGCGTCAACATGGGGTCAAGCCGCTTCACTGCCGCCRGCTCGGCTCTCCCAGCAGACGCGTCCCAGCCCTCCTGCCTCGGCGTCATGCTCGTTAGCAGGAAGCCAGCTGCGGGCTTGCCCTGCTGACTTCAAAGCCGTACAGGCTGTACAGCCTGCCAATTAACTCAGTTAGTAAACATCCTCTCTCAGTCTGAGATAGTTTAAAATAAATACGAAGGTACAGATACTTTCTTCCTGCCAGACTGTATGTGTGCATGTGCAGTATCTCACCCAGAACACCAGTTCCTGCAGCATTTACCCCATACCTAGCTATAAGCGTCAGCGGTGTTCCCTGCTGTGGTGCACCTCAGAAATGCCATCTCCCCTGCCCAGATCTTCCAATGCCTTTGGGAGATGGTGTCCAGCAGAGCCGTGGTAACGTTCATTGTCTTGCCGCAGCTTGGATGGGCCTTTACCGCACGTGGCAGCAGAGCGTGCAGGCTTTGCAGCCCTTCCCAGCCCTCTGCTGCGAGCCCTCCTGCCGCTGAAACACCGAGAGCCATCAGGCGAGAGAGCACCTTCCTTCTGACCAAACCGCACGATAGCAGAACCCCATGCTAAAACCCATCCGTGCTAAAACACCTTCCACAGCAAAGTTTGCTGTAAATCTCGCTCAGCTGTGGACTTAATTCTCTGTAGAAAGCTCACCTAGGTCAGCACACACACCCCCACCACCCCAGTTTCCTCCAGCTAGGGAGCAGGCAGGCTTGGCCCAGTGGTTATCCCGACTGGGAAGGATCGGGACGGGGCAGCCAGACCCCATGGAGGCGGCGGCAGAAGGCCCCTCTCTGGGAGCCCACYGTGCGCGGTGGGAACAAGGGCTGCTGCCCCCCGCAGCAGAGCCCCAACAGGCGCCGACGGGCGGCGCAGCCGTGACCCTGCGCCTGCTGCTGCTGCTCACCGACAGCTCAACAGCTGGCCAAGGTCTCGGGGCTGAACGGCAGCCGTATTACCCGTGTGTGGAAACCCCGTGTGCTGGGGCTGCGGCTAGCCTCTGCATTCAGGACAGATAAACCTCCTTAGGACAGAGGTTTCTTTTCTTCTGTTTCTGTTTTTACCAACATCTGGACCAAACCTGTCATGCCATTTCTAGCAAGAAAGGGAAAAAATTCCCATATTACCTGTTGTACTTTTTCACACTGTGGCTCCATAGCGCCCTTTAGTTTCTGCAGCAGAGATTGCGACAGCTCAGGACGCACCTGGCAGAAAAGGTAAGCTGAGGTAACACTGGGGAATAGCTCTGCCTGATATTAGGAAAAATTTCTTTGGCGAAAGGGTTATTAAGCATTGGAACAGGCTGCCCAGGGAAGTGGTTGAGTCACCATCCCTGGAAGTATTTAAAAGACATGTAGATGTGGTGCTTAGGGACATGGTTTAGTGGTGGACTTGGCAGTGTTCGGTTAACGGTTGGATTTGATGATCTTAAAGGTCTTTTTCAACCTAAATGATTCTATGATTCTATATGCACACCAGCTGTTGGTTTTATGTCTTTATTCTCTGTGAGAGAAGTTGGTGGAGCTTATGCAAAGCAGGGAAGACAGCCCTACTTTGAGAATTGCTCCTTACGCTTCAGGGCTTTGATGGCTGATGAATTCCTGGAGCAGAGCTTGCACTTCTCCTCGACGACTCATCTTGGTTGCCTTGCCCTGAAAGCGGCCTCGCTTCCCAGCTCCTTTGCCTCCCAGCAGCTCTGCCACCCTGCAGTCATAACAGTACAGGCTGAAGGCCACTCCCTTGCAGAGACGAGAGCGGCCTGGCCTAACCTGCTCCAGAGAGCAAACGAGGATCCATGCCCTAATTATACTGCTCGGCTGCTTAGTCTGCAACATTAGAATTCTTACTAATTTTAAAGAAACCATAGAATATGTTACCTGGGACCTAAATTCTCAACTGCTTCAACAGGTCCAGCTAGAAGGAAGAGTCCTGCTTCTTTTTCATCTCCCACAGTCAGGAACAGCAGCGTTTCCTGTGGACAGAGATGGATCTTGCTCCAGAATAACCAGTGCCCTCCTTGTCCAGGAAGAGGACAGAGACACTGGCCAGAGGACCCATCCAAGCATGCAAACAATTCAGAAGTTTGTGTGCGTTACTGAGACAGAGACCCAATTTGAAGAAAGCAAAAGGGAAGGGGACTTTTGAACCTTTTATGCTCAATCATATGTTGTGGGGGACAGAATGGGTACTGGGGTATCCTAAGTTAAAAGGATATGTTTGGCAGTTGGACTAGATGATCGCTGTAGGTCCCTTCCAACTGAAATAGTCTAGTCTAGTCTAGTCTAGTCTAAAACAGCCGATGACGTTCTGTACAGCTCTTTGGGGGACCGGCTCTTCTACAGTGCTCTGAATTTTCACTGTTGTATTTCTTGACTGTTGAGGATTCCCCTGCAGACCGAGGGGACAATAACCTCATGTAACTTTTGAAAGGAAACAGCCCTGTAGCTCCTGACTATGGTACAAACAGAAGCCTGGCCCTGCCTGTGCTACAGCTTAAATGAAAAAGCCAGTGGTGTCAGGTTAGTCTTCATCAGCGACTCACCTCTGTCCCAATCTCATTAGCGATGATATTCATAAATTCAGAGTCACCCTCTTTCCTGCATGGATGGGTGAAAAAAAAACACTTCAGAAAAAAGCAAAAATCCCCTCTAGAGTCCAGAATATCAGTCAGAAACCAAAGGCCTGATCAGGCCTGGGGTTTTGGCCTCTTGCTGTTAGGATGGAGATTAGTTTTTTTCTATGTATCTAAATCCTCATTGTGCATTCCTGTGGACATATTAGGAATTATTTAAGTGTTTATCTTTAAGAAATAGAGCTCCTCAGTTTTATCTGAAAATACCAAGGGCAGAGAGGAATCAGGTAGACAGTTATTTCTCAGCCATGAAACCAGAATAATTCAGTGACTGAATTACTAACACATTCCTTTAATTGCACAACCTTCCAGCAGGCTGAGGCAGTTTAATATTCTGTTTATCTTGTTTATATTCTTCCTTGAGAAACGAGCCTGAATAGGTGTCACAGAGATGCAATGGTCATAAAACGTGTAAGATACCATTTTACCCTTTTCCCTGAACTCCCCCATACCTGTGTAACACAAAGAGCTGACTTTGGACAGGTTTGCTCTTGAAGTCCTGGGCTACCAAAACAGCAATGTCTCTAAGCAGGGTCAAGTTATTCTGAAAGAAAAGCAAATAAACTGTACTGCAGATGGAGAAGTCAGCATGAACACTGCGTTGTGTTCCCAGAGATGGGAACAGTTTTCATAATATCCACAAAAACTGATGTCTACRATTCAATTCCCAGTTATCATGACTAAAGCTCAGGTCTGCAGGAAGCAGCCCCAACGTGCTTTTCTCAGCCACCCTCATACCTTCTGAAGCACTTTCACAGAACTCTGCAGTCTTTTCACAGCCTCAACATGCTCACCTGGTCCATTTCTGAAAGAACAAGGAGAATTTGGATCGCCACTCTGACGGACAAAGAAAAGATTTCTTAAAGGAGCAAAAGCAGATAACATCATAAAAAGCACCGCGTAGATGTACCCTGAGGCTTATGTGGTATTTGTCAGAAGGAATAGTRAAGATGAAATAATGAAAGTGGAAAGGGTATTACTTGAGCAGTGAGGTTAGAGCCTTCTCAGTACTGTGACTTTGTTCGATTGACTTCAGCACTCTGTTTCCTGTCAGGAAAACCAAGTTGGTTTTGTTCTTTTTCCCTTTTTCTGTGCCAAGGAGTTTAATAACCTTAAAAAGAAAATAACCCTGGTCAGAAAAGAACAGTACTTTGCTAAAACTCACACAGGTGGTCAGTTCCTACTAGACTATGCCTTGTTGTGAATATTGGCTCTCTGCCAGTGAAAATAAACTGATTAAAATCAGTCATAAGGTCAACGTACAAAAAAAAAGGATGTTAATACAGTGGAATTAATACAATTTGCTAGTCATGAGCTGCACTCTGCAATGCATCTGGGTGTCTGCTGGGATACAGACTCCAACAAATGACTGAAAAGACAGAAATACTTGAAGGCAGCTCTATAATTTTATCTCCACCTCCCTGCACAGAGGATTTATCATTCATGACAAACACTCAAAAACATCAGGAGCTTTAAGCAGAGGGAACAAATGGCTAGCAACCCAGCAATGCACCGCCAAACTGGCAATATACTGCGTGCCCTCTGCAGAGGCAACGGCAGTTCAGCAAATATCATTGCCACAGACAAGGGGTGAGTTCTGTCACAAAGAAAGAAAGGAACCCGACCGACTGGACAAAGACTGCCAACCTGTGTGCGGCCCTGCTGGGGCTCCCCCAGCATGGGGCTTCCACCGGGACAACCTCCAGCAGACCCTGGATCTCAGGGACTTCTGCTGTGCCAGGTCTGAATGTGTGGAGTGAGGCGCCCGAAGGCAGCTCAGCTGCAGCCCCCCACCTGCAAGTCACTCAGGTTGGAGACGTGAGTCCCACAGCACATGTTGGAGTCTATGCCTTCGATGTCAACAACTCGCACCGGCCCCGCGTGGTCATCTGGCAAACCACGGCTTCTCACCTAGCAAAAGGAGGACAATGGCAAACAAGGTGACATCCACATCGCAGTTATTCTGGTCCCACGGATATCATCAGTTCTCTCCCCACCACTCACTGTTTCAATTTCAGGGTCATCTGCAGCCAGCTCCCTCACCGTCACGGGTACCCTCTCCCGGATTTTCTCATTCACACTCCTCTCCAGGGCCTCTATTTGCTCTGCTGTCATGGAGGGGGTGTCCAGCTCAATGACACTTCGCTGACGGCCCAGCTCCCTGCACCGACGAAGAACATCTGCTGCTGTAGATACGACCAGCTGGAAGGTCTGTGCAGCACTAAGTGCCATCCCACTGCTGGGAATGTGGGGACTGAAACAAAACATACTTCCCCACTCTCCCTGCTATTTACAAAGCACCAGATGCATACCAAACACTTGGAGGAGGAGAAGACAGAGCAAATACTTTGCACAGCTTCTCTCTAGTTCAGTCACTTCTCCCAGGCCCTCTGAGCTTGAGTGAAATGTCCAAGGGCAAGCTGCTTTTGATTTATCAATGTTCAGCTCCTTGCAGCCTAGCACAGTGGCACACGCCAAATAAGGTAAGACTAGGCTCAAAAGGAGCCTCTTCCCTGCTCACCATGAAGTTGTCTTGAATCCAAACATCTGTTCTGTGATGGCAGTGATGAGATGCTGTCCTGGAAGAGACATGCAAGCAACAGCTTTGAGTGCCACTGGACACAGGAAAAGAGTTTTTCAGTCAGACTGTATTTTTTCTGCTGACATTCCCCACAACATTTGCAAATGCCCAGGCATGTGCTCGGCGCTGTGGGGGTTATGCTACTGCTTAGGAGCAGACAGAAGACACAGCCATCGTCTCGTGGGCCTTGGGACCCCGAGAGCACCACGGCGCACGCTGAAGACTTTGAAGCGGGTTGAACTTTTCCTTCCAATCCTGTTCGCAGTGGGTTTGTTTACAAGCCAAGGAGAGCCCGCGGGGAGGGGGGGGGGCGTCTGCCTTCCCAAGCGGCCGAGGGATGGACTGTGCACGCAGAGCTGTCGGGCTTCCCCCTCCCCCGGCCAGGCTGGGCACCGGCTGGGCACTGACCGCCCCCCAGCCCAGGGACGGGTGGAGCCAGGCGAGGCCGCCCCGGACGGGCTCCGCGCAGCGCCAGCCGCCCCTGCAGCGAGGTGTTACCGGGCGCCCCTCGCTCGGGCCGGGGCACGCACCTGAGTGCTGCTGCATGTGGTCGAAGCGGCGCTCCCAGTCCAGCGACAGCAGCACCTCGGCGCCCGGCTCCAGCGCCGCCTGCACGAAGTGGACGGCCTCGGGGCCCCGCCGGGTCACGCGCAGCACCGGCACATCGCCGATCAGGCCGCGGTCGTCCGGCTGCGGGCACGGGCCGTCAGTGCCGCCGGCCCGGCCCCGGCCCCGGCCCCGGCCGCCGCCGGCCCCCCGCCCGGCCCGTACCTGCCCGCCGCCCTCGGGGAAGAGGATGGTGTCCTCCAGCACCACCTGGAACCCGCGCACCGGCTCCCCGCCGCCCTCGGGCCGCAGCTCCGCCGCCCGGCACGACACCACCCTGGTGGCGAACTGCAACAGAGACGGCGGCGCCGTGAGGCCCGGCCCGCGCCTCCCCCGCGCCCCGCCTGTCCCGCCGCTACCTGCCGGGCCCAGCTGTCCCGCTGGCACTGGAACACCATGGCGGCGGCGGCAGCTGAGGAAGGACCCGGGATGGCGGTGACGGCGGCCGGGGAGGGACACGGGATGGCGGTGACGGCGGCCGGGGAGGGACACGGGATGGCGGTCGCGGCGGCCGCGCCGCGGGTGGGCGGGGCCTGCGAGATGACGCGCGCTGCGCGCGCCCGGGGGCGGGGGGGGCGGCGGCCCGAGCGGACAGCAGGCGGCGGCGGCGGCAGCGCACGTTTATTGCCCCGTGCTCCGCGCGGGGAACCGGCACGGGGAGACCGGACGGCTCCCGCCGCCCCGGGTCGGGGTCCGCTGCGCTCGGCGGGGAACCGGCCGCGGCGGCTCTGCTTCCTCGGAGAGCCCTGCCCGCGCTGCTCGTCGGTGCGTGCTGCCGGCGCAGCGGGAGGCCTCCTGCGCCGCGGTGTCCCCGGGGCCTGGGCTTCAGAGGTCGTCCTGCGGGAGAGAGGAGCGAGGTGGCAGGGAAGGGGCCAGCCCCGGCTGGGCAGCCGCAGGCAGCCCTGGGGAGCGTGTCCCCGGCTGGCTCCGGGACGGGCTGCCCCAGGAGAGCAGCTGGAGCCACTGCCGGCGGCCTGGAGCGAGCGGAGGGCCAGAGGCGCAGCCCTGCTCTGCGGGGGCGGCTGCAGCGTGTAGCAGCGTCTGGGGGAAGCAGCTCGCGGGCAGTACTTACATCCAGGTCGTCCATGGCCGGGGGGGGGCCTTTGTCTGTCACCTTCTCCAGGAGCTGGACGGGAAACAAACGGCTGTGGGAACTCCGAATGCCCAGCTCTCCCCCATCCCAAGCACCCACCCCACACGTGCTCTGGGACCCCGAGGCCTGCGGCCCAGCTCACCTCTGCGTACTGCTCCACCATGGCCCTCTCCACCTCCTCATCCCCTTCCCAGTCTCGCCAGTTGTCAAAGTCCACAGAGAGCCAGGCCGGCTGTGGGCAGAGAGAGCATCCCCTGAGGGAGGGAGCAGCACGGAGGGGACCCGGCAGCCCCGTCCTGGCAGCCCAGGGATTGCTCTGCATGCGAGCGCAGACTGCTCCTGCACAGGCGAGGGGACTGGGCAGGCTGGGGAAGGGCAGGAAGGGGAGTGTGTTCCTTCGCCTGTGGGTTCTGGTCCTGGCCCTGGCCCTGCCTGCATCGAGGCAAAGGGGTGCCACATCCTTCCTGAGGGCAGAGGTCCGTGGACTGGTGGTAACCGTGAGGTTGGGCTTGGGAGCTCTGTGTTGGGGTGCCTGCATGGGGCCCTCAGTGTCTGTCCCAGGGGCAGGCTGGTCCCCAGGCGCCACGAGGTGCTGCGTGGGGACAGCACACGTGCTGAGGCTGGTCCTGGCTGCCAGGCGCCACACACACCTTGATGTTCTCCTTGGTGATGCGGGGCCAGGCCACTTTCTCCTTCCACTTCCTCATAAAGCACGTGATGGAGCGGTCGGAGCGCTTCTCCCGTGAGTCCTGCCAAGAGATCAGGGGTGCCTCACCTCAGTGTCTGCCAGACTCCTCTCCGTAATCCACTGCAGACACGCACAGGATTAAAGCTCAGCCACGTGCAGGCTGTGGGACACGCACAACCACGGAGACGAGTTATTTCTGGCCCAATGCAGCACTGCGAGTGCCAGGCCCAGGGTCAGGGCCCCCCGGCTTGTGCTCACCCCACTCGGGCTCTTGGGAAATGGGCAGGATTCAATGCTAAGCGGCATTGCTCAAGACTGTACAGGCTTTGTTTAACTCTGAGCCTGATGCAGGCTGTCGGAGAACAGTTTGCTGGGGGGAAGCCTCACCTTGGAGTTGACCCTGGCATACAGGTTGATCTCGTTGTAGAACTCCACGCCGTCTGCATTTTTGCAACTGCCAAAACACCGTAACAGCCTGCCTTAGGAGAGGGCTGAGGCCATGCGTGCCCTGCTCTTATAGGGACCCCCAGTTCAGGCCCACGTCCCCGGTTGGCAGGGCAGCGGCAGCTCACCTGAACACCAGCCGCTGGTCCTCAATGACGACCTTAACATCTGTGCTGTCCTCGACACAGAACTCCAGGTAGACGTATCGCGGGCGGTCGTACCACAGCGTCTTTGCAGGTTGCCTTGGTAAAGAGCAGACCAGCAGCTATTTCCATGGTGCCCACCGGTGCTCTGCAGGGACTGCGCAAGGCACGGGGTGGGGACTGGGGCAAGGAAGGAGCCCCAAATGTGTACCCTGTCCGGGCCGAGCTCGGGGCTGGCAGCGAGAGTGACGTGGGCGCAGGGCCCAGGCAGTGGGCGGTGGGCACGCAGCGCTCCCCTCTCACGCCCCACACGGCCCCTCGCCTCGGCAGCCCACAGGGCCCAGCAGGCCGGCCTGCCCTCGCTCTCCGCTGCCATTCCCGGCGCCATTCCCCCGCTGCCCCGGGCTGGCGGGTCCTGCCCGGTGGTGCCTCAGGCTCCGGGCCCTGGGCGGGTGCCCGAGCCCCCGACCGAGCACTGCCCCGGGGACCGGGCGCCGCCCGTCCCGTCCCGTCCGGCCGTGCTCACCTCGCCATGGCGGTGCCGGCCCCGCCCCGCGCTATTTCGGGCCGGGGGCGCGGCTGACGGCGGGGCCAGGAGCGGGGGCCGGGAGCGGGGGGTCGGTCGGGCCGGGCGCGGCGCGGCCACCTCGCGGACCGGTCGCCGGCCCAGCG
>JASVER010000115.1:2513861-2526015 GCA_030449065.1 Oceanodroma leucorhoa
CCCCGCCCCGCGCCGCGGCGGCAAGATGGCGGCGGTGCGGCGGCGCCGGTAGCGGCGGCCATGGAGGCGGAGGGCGGCCCGCTGGGCCCGGGGGAGCGCTGGGCGCCGGTGGGCGCCGTGTCGGCGGCCACGACGGCGGCRGAGGAGGAGGAGGACGACGAGGAGGAGGCGGCGGCGGCGGCGGGCGGGTCGCCGCAGTCGGTGCCGCGGCTGCGGGCCGAGCGGCGCCGGCTGCACGGGGCGCTGCTGGCGCTGGCCTCGCACTTCGCCCAGGTGCAGTTCCGGCTGCGGCAGGTGGCGCGGGCCGGGCCGGCCGAGCAGCAGCGCCTGCTCCGCGACCTGGAGGACTTCGCCTTCCGCGGCTGCCCCGCGCCGCTGGCCCACGGCCTCGGCGACGCCCCGGTGAGTGCGCGGGCCGGCCTCGGCTGCTCCGCCGTGACCCGCTGCCGCGGCCCTGTGGGGGCCCGCTGCCGGCAGAGCGATGGCTTTTGCTGGGGTGGGGAGCGCGCCGTCTCCTTTCGGATAGCGGCGTCGCGTGGTTTTCCGTTCCGCTGTCTGCCCGGGGTCGGCGCGTGCGTCCGACCGGGCTAAAGCCCGTTAACGGCGGCTGCGACCCTGCCCCGCTGGGACGTGCGGAGGACAGCTCCGAGGCGAGGGGCGCCGCCGAACGCCGCGCTGCGCGGTGGGCTGCGGCTGGCTCCGCGGGGAGCGGGCCGGCGGTTTTGCACGAAGGTCAGTCACGGGAGCGTGCAGGTCCTGGATGACTCGGAGCCAGCTCGTGGGGACGTGCGTTAAAGCCCCGCTTTGCGTGTTACTGCTCTGCTCCGAGATACGGCAGTGACTCAGAGGATCTTTGATACGTACACGTTATTTGGCTGCTGGCAACAGTGCTTCCTGGATCCCGGCCTTGTGAGACGGGGCTTGCGTGCAGGAGGTCTGGAGAGGCTCTTCCTCTGCCAGATGAGGTGATGTGGCCGGTACCTCGCCTTGGTACACAGGCACATCTTCTCAGACTGGCATGCACTGTTCACTAGTTAAGTGCATGAGCTGAAGGAAACACTCCTCATACCACGATCCTGTTCTCTGGGGCTTGACTATGACAGTAAATCTTCCATTTTATTTACTGGTAACTTTTTCTCAGAGTGAGCGAGAGAAGCAAGAGCAAATTGAGGTCCAGAAGGAGAAGCAGAGAGAGCTGATCCTGCAGCTGAAGACACAGCTGGATGACCTGGAGACGTTTGCTTACCAGGAGGGCAGCTATGATTCTCTGCCACAGTCTGTGGTTATGGAAAGACAACGGGTAAGGCTCGCAAAGTCCTTCTGCCTGTATTTCTTCTTAGCATTTGTGAGCCTATTATGGACTTTAGGAGTTGGTCAGTCCTTATTTCTCACCAGCAGCTGTAATAGAGTACCAATAGTTCGTCTGCATGTGTAAACCTGTCCCGTGTCTTCTCTTGCGATTTCCTATGTGCAGCAAAGGTAGCCTCTTTCCAAGGTAATGAATGGGTAGAGGAGTATTTTGAAGTTCGTGGGCAGCAGCGCCACACATGCTACTAACTCGTGTTTTGCAGATGATTATAAATGAGTTGATAAAGAAGCTGGACATGGACTTGAGTGAAGATATTGCAACGCTGTCTCCAGAGGAGTTGCGACAGCGTGTGGATGCTGCCATAGCACAGATTGTTAATCCAGCCAGGGTGAAGGAGCAGCTGGTGGAACAACTGAAGACACAGATAAGGGACCTTGAAATGTTCATCAACTTCATTCAGGGTCAGTGCTGAGTTTTTGGATGAGCAGATTGAGTTGCTTTGTAATTCCCTGACAAAGTTATGAGGAGGGAGGTCACAGACGTCAGAGGATGCAGGAAGGGTTTCTGGGTCACGGGGAAGTACAGATCTCTGAACTGATGGTGGGGAGAATGAGAGACTGACAAAAAAGGTGCAGAGAGGTCTAAGGAATATTGACCTTAATGCTTGGGATATGCCGCTTAAATTCACAAGTGTGAAATAATAGTGTGAAATTCTTGTTCTAGATGAAGTTGGAAGCTCTGGTAAGGCAGAAGATGGACACTGTGAATGTGCAGGCAGAAAAGACGGCGGTGGCTCCTACAAACCAAATACACAGCCTTCTGGAAATAGAGGTGGGCACTGCTTGGCTTGGAGCTTCCGGCACTGCTCCTGCCATCACTCATCTGAGGTTCGGCAAGCATGAACCAGCATCCAGTCATGCTAGGCTGCTTTGCTTTTTTCCTGGCAGTTGGTTTCTGTTCTTTCCTACTCCCACTGACAGAAGGCCTGTGTCCAGTTCCTTTACCCTTCCTCCTAGGATCATTAGAGTAGTCACAGAACCTGAATGTGTGGCACAGAGGGTGGGATTGTCCTCAGCTGAGATCAGGAATAGAAGGGACTTCTGATACGTAGTGCAAAATGCAGACAGACTGAGCAGCCTTGTCTTGTACGCACTGTTGGGCTGCACTGTAATTAATGCTCTTTAAGTTCTTAGCTCTGTGAGCAGATACAGCGAGCTGGATGGATCCAGTGTTCTTTATAATTTGAGACTTGTCTACTTATCACAGGAATTTATTGGAGCTAGAATAGTATACTAGAGGAAATACTACAATACCTTTAYCTTCTGTAATCTGAGGCATCTGCCGCTAGTCACAGATGGAATGCTGGCCCGGGTGGACTTTGGGTCTTACCCAGTGTGGCTACTCTTGCAAATTGAATTTAGTAATYGCATCAGGATTAAGCAGTGTATGTTACCCTGCGGAGACAAGATGCTTCTTGAAAGTAGGCAGTGATCTCCTTCAGCAAAGATTTTGCTATCTCCTAATTACCCATGTGGTATTGTTGTGTCTAAAGAATGATCTTTCTTCACTATGTATGTGCCCACTAGGAAAGCTGTTGTAGGATTTCTTCTCTGTGAGATGACCTGATTGTTGAGAATGGGCTGTGCAAATGTTTGCTTTTGTGGTTGGCTTCAGTGCTTTGAAACTAGAAAAAGTAGCCTCAGTCCTAGTGACAAAAGCTCCCAAGGAGAAGGAGAATCCATGATGGAGGAGGAGCAGACGTTTGTGCTCCCTTTGTGTGCATGAAAGAGCAGAGCTGTTGATTCCTTAATGAGACTATTTTTTTCTCTTTTCTAACCTGATCAGTGAACCCAGAAAATGCCAGAAAGATGCGAGAAACAGGCCTGCACCTCATGCGTCGCATGCTTGCTGTGCTACAAATATTCGCTGTCAGTCAGTTTGGTTGTGCTACTGGTCAGATTCCTCGCACCCTCTGGCAGAAGGACCAAGCCAGCAAGGACTATTCCCCCTTGATTAAGAAACTGGAGTTGTCAGTAGAGCGGGTGAGGCAGCTAGCTATGAAACACCAGCAGGAAGGCCACGTTATCAGTTCCTCTGATCTGCAGGACATCCCCTTGGGAGGCAGAGACGAGCTGACTCTAGCTGTGCGGAAGGAGTTGACCATTGCTTTGCGAGACCTAATGGCTCATGGGCTCTATGCCTCTTCTCAAGGAATGAGCCTGGTACTGGCACCCATTGCGTGCTTGATTCCTGCATTCACCTCATCCCCGCAGACCATGCACCCCTGGGAACTCTTTGTGAAGTATTACAACACTAAGAATGGACAAGCCTTCGTGGAATCCCCAGCTCGCAAGCTCTCCCAGTCCTTTGGCTTGCCTGTGACAGGAGGAGTGGCCATTACCCCCAAACAGAGCCTGCTGACAGCGATTCACACTGTCCTCACGGAGCACGACCCCTTCAAGCGCAGTGCAGACTCTGAACTGAAAGCTCTGGTGTGTATGGCACTAAATGAGCAGCGCCTGGTCTCCTGGGTAAATCTGATCTGCAAATCTGGAGCTCTGGTACAATCCCACTACCAGCCATGGAGCTACATGGCACACACGGGCTTTGAGAGCGCACTCAATGTTCTCAGTCGCCTGAGCAACTTGAAGTTCAACCTCCCGGTTGACCTGGCTGTCCGGCAGCTGAAAAACATCAAAGATGCTTTTTGATGTATTTTTATTGTAGGTCATACATTTTCCACAAGTAGGCAGCTGTTGGGCTCAAGAAGCCTGACTTTTTTTAAGACCAAGTTTGGCTCTTTAAAATTGATATTTGCTTTTAGGGAAATCTTACAGTGTCTTGATGCTGGAAATCTGTGTTTCACAAGGCTGCCACTGCGAAGCTGCTGGAGGTTGTGCACTGTACAGCACCTTACCCTGCCCTTTTTGTGCAGCTCTGCGGAGTGAAACCGCTTTGCTGGTGAGCAGATGCCAGTGGGTGTTCAAGGTGCAAGGCTGCCGGCCCCGAGTGGGGTAGAGGCCTGGCCCCCGAGCCTGCAGGTGGGGGAAGCCCCTCAGAGTGTGCAGCTTAGCTCCTGTGCTGCCTCCACAGGGCTTTTTCTCAAAGCTTGTGGTCTAAATGACGCCCCTGCGAGACTCCTCCCGGGGCAGAGCGAGGCGGGCTGCAGGTGTTTGGCTGCCTCAGGGTCGCCCGGTGGCGAGTGACTTGCCCTGCCCAGTGCGAAAGGAYGAAACCGGGGCAGGTCTGCTGAGGCGCGGGTGCTGCTGCTCCGGTGCCTTGGCAAGCTGCAGGAGCAGCCACGTTCCTCAGGCTGCGGGTGGGGGGCCGGTGCCGGCGGCCTTGTCCAGCGATCCCAGAGCTCCTTTTTTGAAGCTGTTGTGCGACGGTCGGCGCCAGCGGCCTGGTGTTTTACAGGGGATGCATTAAAGCTTTAGCAAGTGCACGCGTGGGGAGAACCCGCCTCCCGTGGCCGTGTGGTGATTTGCGTCCGTTGCCAGCCCCTGTGCTGCGGCCGGGCCGGCGTGCTCGGCCTGCCGTGTTTGTGAGCGCCGTTCAAACCACCTGCGGTTCCTGCCGGAAGGGCGGCCGTGACGGCGGGCCGTGCTGCGGGGCAGCCCCGCGGAGCCGCTCCCCGCCGCGGGGCCCGGGGGGTCCCGGCGGGGGGCGGGCACCGGCGCCTGTTGCCCGGCAACCGCGGCGTGCCCCGCGCATGCGCAACGTGCTCCGAGTGGACGAAGCGGAAGTGATGCACGGTGACACGAGGTGAAAGGTCGAGGGCGCGGCGGCCGCTTTCTTTTCCGGTCTGGGCGCCATCGCGGCGGGAGCCTCGGTGAGTGCGGGGCCGGCCGCGGGATCAGCCGCCATCCGCCGCCATCCGCGGGGGCGGCGGGCCGGGGGCCCGGCTGTGACTGCCGCACGCTGTCTCCGCAGAGATGGGGAAGTTCATGAAGCCGGGGAAGGTGGTGCTGGTGCTGGCCGGCCGCTACTCGGGCCGCAAGGCCGTCATCGTGAAGGTGAGCGCGGGGCTCCGGCGGGGCGGCCCCCGTTGCTGGCCCGCGGGCGGCCCTGGAGAACGGCCGAGAGCCCGGAGCGCTGCCGCTCGCGGTGTCTGAAGGCGCCCGCGCAGCCGGGGCTCCTGCCGGGCTTTGGCGGCGGCTGGCGCGCCGCGGTGCCATCGTGGGCTGCGGTCGGTGTGTTTCAGAACATCGACGATGGCACCTCGGACCGGCCGTACAGCCACGCCTTGGTGGCGGGCATCGACCGCTACCCGCGGAAGGTGACTGCCGCCATGGGCAAGAAGAAGATCGCGAAGAGGTCCAAGATCAAGTCCTTCGTGAAGGTTTACAACTACAACCACCTGATGCCCACCCGGTGAGTGCGGCTGCCCGAGTGCCGCCGGCGGGGGTGCAGCCCGCTGCTGGCAGGGCCAGAGAGGCCTCGGCTGCTTGCAGTGATCGTAGTTCTCGTGAGTTCTCTCTAGTGCTGGGAGTCGCTGAAACTCTTAATTATGTGGCTGAAGGAACGCGGGGCTACACTCGGGGAAAACAGGGACTTGGGGGTGTGAGGCTGAGGGGARACGTTAGTGAACTTCTGAAATATTGCAGCCAGCTCTTACTTCAGCCACGCTCAGTCACCTCTCGGTCACGGGGTGTCAGCAGACAAGCCTTTGAAAGAACCGCGAGGGTCTGGGGGTGCTGGCAGAGCTGTTGTGGCCCAGTGATGTTCCTTCCCGTCCCCTTGGAGCTCCTGCTGGTGCAGGCTGCCAAATACAACGTGCTGGACAGAGCTGCTTGTCTCTTGCGAAGCGCGTAGCTGTTTCCTTTATAGGCTGAATTAAATGTCTTTGGACGGTGTGGTGATTTCCAGAACTGAGAAGGCTTTAAGAGCTGTAGTCCCTTAACCTGGCACTAGTACGTGCATTTGACCAGTTCGGGCTGCCCGCTGTGTTTTCACCCTGTGCCAGGTACCGCGACTGTTTCAAACCTTGCTACTCTCCGGCCCAGGTATTCCGTCGATATTCCGCTGGACAAAACAGTGGTCAATAAGGACGTGTTCAGGGACCCCGCTCTAAAACGCAAAGCGAGACGTGAAGCCAAGGTGAAATTTGAGGAAAGGTGAGTTGGAAGCTCGTCTTTTCGGTGGTGTCGGCACCTGTCGCCGTGGCCAGGACTCGGTTCGGTTGTGCCACAGCCTGGTTGAGTCCCAGGTTGGACACCTCTGCCCCGGCTTTTTTTAATATGTTTCTGGTTGAGTGCATTCCTCCTCACCTTCTGTGCGTGTTTAGACAGCTCTCTGTTCAGAGAGTTGGTGGGTTGCATGGGGAGCAGTTTACCAACAGCCGTAGACTCGCGCTGGCGTTTATGGTGGTGCTGCAGCCTCGTGCCAGCATGAGTGGGGCCTTTCTGGTGCCAGATGACGATCTCTCGGCGTCTCGCTGCCAGTTCACCTGCTGTCACTGGGCTTACTGGGACAGGGCAGCGCTGACGCTTTGCCCAGGAGTGTTCAGGTTAACGGTCCTTCTCTTCAGCTTTCTGTTCAGAAGCTCCTTCAGCAGGAGGAGCTGTGCGGCCCCAGCGGGAYGCAGGGTGTCTCGTGGGCAGCCCGGGGCCTTGGCTGCTGTAGAGCGCGCTGCCCGTGGTCGCAGGCCGTGCTGCGAGGGCCTGGCCCCGCGGCTGCTCTCCGCGTCGGGGGTCTGGTGGGACTGCCACGCGCTGCGCTCTTACATCTCGGGGTGGAAGCTGCCGTAGGGCGGGTGTCCGTCATGAGATGGCTCCATGAGAAAATCTGGAAGCTGGCATTCGCTCCCCTTGGCAGTTTAAACATTTAAAGCGGGTCTAGTTGCAGCCCGGGCTGCAGAGGCCAGGTGAATTACCTCAGTCAGCCGAGTGCCACGTCCTGTCCCTGGGAGGGTACGGACAGCTCGGGTGTGGGTCTTAACGCTGTTGCCTGCTGGTATGGGGCGTTCTCTAACCTTTGTGTTCCTCTTTCAGATACAAGACTGGCAAGAATAAGTGGTTCTTCCAGAAGCTGCGATTCTAAAGGTGTAACAAGGTTGCATCAATAAATGTTTATTAAAAACCATTTTGTTTTGTTGTATTAAAAAAGGCGTTGTGAAGCCTTTTTGTCTGTGGTGTGGACATTGTTGCTTTGTGTGTCTGTAAGAGCTGGGAAAGCCATCGCAGTGCAGGCCAGCTTCAGGGCATCTCTGGAGCGTTGTACCGTGGTGAACGCACTGTGTGCGTGGGGCCGTCCTCGGGCACCTCCGCTCTTCCCCTTCCTGCTGCCCGGGGTGGTGGGTGTCATTCCTGCCCCTGCTGGAAAGCTCCGATTCCCAAACCTGCTGTGTTCCTGTGAGAACAGGGGCGGGAAGAGGGAAGGTGAATGGCTAATTCCAGATGTTCGCTTCTCTTGTCTCTTTGGCCGAGAAATGCAGCGACGCGTAGGGTGACTCGTGAGCGTTAGTTTTTGGTTACCTTCGCAAACGTCCTCCACCGTGGAAGGGGCCGTTCCGCAGCTGCCGGGGGCGGTTGGGGCGTTAAATCGGAGCCGGGTGCGTGGGGCCGGCGGGAGGAGCTCGTTCACCGGCTGGGGCCGRGGAGGGTCGGGCGCTTCGGGAAGGTGAGTCCCCCCGGGCGGAGGGCGCGGGCGGACGCGGGGAAGGAGTGGAAAGATCGGGGTTTGGGGTCAGCACCGCCCGCGGGCCGCCTCGGCTGGGGGTGCGCGGGACGGGGCCTCCGCCGCCGCCCCGGGGCAGCCGGGCTGCAGCCGGCTGCGCGCTCGGGGCCGGGCCGGGGCGGGGCCGGGCAGCGAAAGCGAAAGCGGGCGACGGGCGGCGGTGTGGGGCCGCATCGGCAGCGGGGTCCCACCGGCGGCGGGGTCCCAGGCAGGCAGGGCGGCCTCTGTGCTCGGCCGGGCTGGGCTCCCCCCGCTGCCGCCGCGGGGCCGGGGTTCCGGCGGGGCCTGACCTGCCGCCGTTCCGCCCCCAGCGCCGGCGCCGCGGCGATGGACTCGGAGGAGGTGAGGGGCTGAGCCCGCGGGGCCCTGCGGGCCGGGGAGCGGGGAGCGGGGCTCGGCGCTCGGCGCAGCGTGGCTGAGGACCCCTCCTGCCTCCAGGACTCCTTCATCCGGCTGCCCCCCTCCGCGGGCCCGGAGGACCCTCCCAACTTCCCGGAGGCGACGCCCGAGCAAGTCCGGCAGGAGATCGAGCGCTGCGAGGTGCGTCCCGCTGCGCCCGCGGGGGCCGGGCCGGACCCGAACCCAAACCCAAACCGCCCCCGGGCCCGCCCCGGCCGGCCCAGGCTGCCAGCTTGAGTTTCTTACTTTTTCTTGGGCTGCGAGTTCCTTGTTTTTTCTTGTACTGCACCCTGTGGTGTAGAGGGGGTACCCCACGGTTAAGAGAGCCTGTACTGGGGCCCGGGGTTCCGCACGGGGGGCAGCCCATCTCCTTCCCAAACGAGCAGYGTGTGCTGGGGCCGGCACAATGTCTGCAGGGTCTCCCTGTCTGATGGTACCTCTCACAGGAACTTTGTAGTGCTCTGGAGCAAGATCATGAGAAGCTACAAATGGCAAAGGAAGCTGTAGAGCAAAGGACGCGAGAGCTGAGGAAAGAGGGAGAACTTCTTCATAAAAATCTTGAGCAACAAATGTGCTTCAACAGAGATGAAAAGACATCCTGCCAGGTTGGTGGTTGGAGGGGTTGTCTTGGGCTTGGAAAGGTGGCAGCGGGTGGTAGGGCTGCATCACTCAGCTCACTGCTCTGAGATCACTTTGCTCTGGGGCCGGTGGAGGTTTCACGGGACATCACATCAGGCCTGTGCCGAGAAGTGAGCTAGTACCGCGGCGGTGGAGGAAGGGCTGTAATCAAATGCGAGGAGCCCAGGGCAGGGCTGCAGGCAGCCAAGAACAGAAAAACGGTGTGGGTGGAGCCGTGCCCAGGAACAGTGCTGTGCTTAAAACCGAGAGTGCTGCAGCCCCTCGCGTCCTAGTGGTTCCCTTACTGCCCCCTCTTTCTTTCCTTCCAGGTGGGCATTTTTTCAGCAAAGGAGGAGAACAACAGACTGAGGCAGGAGAAGCAGGTGCTGAAAAAGAAACTGGAAGAAGTGAGGAAGAGGGTCCTCTGGGAGGATCTGGTGATGGTAACAGAGTGTGTGTGGGCACTCGGGTCTGCTGGCAAAGGGCGTGAGCCTGGCTGGAGAGGCTGCAGGTGAATGCAGCTGGGCACTGTGCGATGACTGGCACAGCTCCTGCTAGCAGGTGGCTCCTCTGCCAGGGCCAGAAGCTCCAGTTGTGGCTTTGGGACTCCAGGCACAGCCAGACCCTAGGAGAGACTCTGCTGAAGCTCTCCAGATGTTTATTTTGAGCCATGAGCTTGTTTCTAGTCTGTGGATTGGCAGGGACAGGCCCTGTACGGGGTCCAGTCTCCTCCAGGTGCTGTCTGTGTACTTCAACCTAGATGCTGCCTGCCTTGCCAGAGAAGAAAATGGTGTTTAAGGGACTTGTGACAAACAAGGAGGACATGAACAAGCTGATGCTCACCCCACTGATCCGCTACCCTCTGCCAGGGGGCTCAGCTCTGATCACCTTTGAGAAGGCAGAGGGTAAGAGCAAGAAGAGCACTGCCACAGCCAGGTGTCCTGGTTGATCAGCTTTGGGGCCTGCCGTGCATCCCCTCCCTGGGCCAGGGCTCGGAGCTCTGCCCCCTCTGCTGGCATTGTGCGGGTTATGACCCCCTCAAAGCATTAGCTGCCCCGTGTCCGGTCCCGCGGTGCGCTTGGAGCAGGCAGTTGATCCCCTCTGCTGGGGGCTCTCCCTGCTTGCAGTGGCCCAGAGGATCATAGCGGTGAAGGAGCACATGGTGGAGCTGAGCTACGGGGAGGAGCTGGAGGAGCTCGACCGGTGCAGAGTGCGAGTGCAGGCAGCACCGGTGGACATACTGCTGCCGTCTGCGCTGGAGGTAGGTCCTGAGGGCCCGCTGCTCCCCACCCCATGGAGAACTGCAGAGCTGCCCTGGGCACGCACCAGCTTCGCTGTGCCCGGCTTCGCCACTCCCTGAGCTTGCCCCTGCCAGGTCACTCGCAGCAGCCCAGCTCAGTGCATTAGCGTCGCAGCTCTGCGCTGCTCCCCTGGGCTCTGGGGCCGGCCCTGCCACTGACCGGCCCGTGCCACCTGCAGATTGGGCTGACTCGGAGCAACAGGAGTATCCTCGTGTCTGACCTGCCCAGCCTGGGCATCTCTGAGGAGGCTCTGCTGGACAAGCTGGAGCTCTTCTTCAGCAAGACGAAGAATGGGGGCGGCGAGGTGGAGAGCAGGGAGTTCCTGAATGACAGTGGCCAGGTGGTGCTGACCTTCGTGCAGGACGGAGGTGCGTGGGGTGTGCTGAGCTCGGGCTGCCAGCAAGGGGGGAGCAGCCCAGCCACCTCTGGGGGGCACAGGTCGTCTCCCGAGAGCAGATGGAGCTGTGATGTGGGGAACAGGGAAGGCAGAGTGAGCGTAGGCTGTCCTGTCTCCACTGATACTGTGCTGGTGCAGGTGAGCTGGGGCTGAGCAAGTGCCAGCCTTGRTGTCTGCGCCAGGGACGTAACCTCCCCTGGAGCTCAGCAGGGGCCTGGGCGGCTCAGGGCTTTCCTCTGTATCTGCAGTGGCAGAGCCTCTAATTGAAAGAGGACRCATCCAGGTGCTTATTGGGAAAGGAAAATACGAGCTCAAAATATCACCGTGCATGAGTGGAGACATCACTAACCTGCAGGTAAGGGCACGAACCCTGGTGCCAAGCAGCACCTGCCAGCCCAGGGCGAGCCAGCAGGGGTGGGGGCTGCTGCAGACGTGCTCCCCACGCTGCCATGCGGCCCGAGGCGCGGTTCCTGCCGGCAGCCCCGAGCAGAGCAGCGCTCCACCCTGCTCGGGGGACCCCTTCCCCGCGCGCCCTCCCGCTGCCCCGCGCGGCACAGGGCCCACTGCAGCTCAGCCCCGGCTCTGCCCAGCTCCAGCCCTCCCGCTGCCCCAGGACCGTCCTGCTCTCGGGGATCCCAGACGTGCTGGGTGAGGAGCCCATGAGGGACGCCCTGGAGATCCACTTCCAGAAGGCCAGCCGCGGCGGGGGAGAGGTGGACACCCTCGCCTACGTGCCGGCGGGACGACAGGGGGTGGCCGTTTTCATGGAGGACGTGGGCTAGCCCTGGCCAGCCCCGTCAGCCCGGTGCGGCGGCGTTCTGCAAGGCCACTGGGCACAGTGGGAATTAAAGCATCTGCGGGGAGCGCCGTGTCTGTCGTGCTGGGGACGGGGACGGGGACAGGCCCTTCCCGGGCAGGGGGACGGCGGGGGTCCGGGCCCCCGGGCCGGGCTCTGTGGGCACCGGGCCCGGGCCGGGCCGACCCGCGGCGCTGAGCGGGGCCCGGGGCTCGGCCGGGCCGGCCCGGGGGCGGTGCCGGCCGAGGCGGGGCGGCCCCGGTTTCGCTTTCGTTTCCCGGCGGCGGCGGGGCCGGAGCGGGGCGCAGTGCACGGGGCTGCGCGGCGCGGGGGCCGGGGGCCGGGCAGGGGCTGCGCCGGGGCGTCGGCCGGGAGGGGACGGGGCGGCGGGGGGGGCGCGGGGCGGCGGAGGCTGCTGCCGGGGCTCCGGGCGGCCCGGCCCGGCGGCGTGGGGCCCGGCTGGCCGCGGCCTCTCCGCGCAGGCATGGCGGGCCGCACGGTGCGGGTGCGGGGCCTCCCCGCCGAGCTGCCTCCCGACAGGGTGGCCGACAAGCTGACCATCCACTTCCTGCGCTCCCGCAACGGCGGCGGGGAGATCGCCGACGTCCAGGTGCTGGCCGGCCCCCCGCCTTGCGCCCTCATCACCTTCGAGGCGC
>JASVER010000115.1:2526147-2541783 GCA_030449065.1 Oceanodroma leucorhoa
CCCCCCCCGCCCTCCTGCCCCGGCCCCCCGCGCTCCGGGCGGGTCCGGGGCTGCTGCTGCCCGGCGCGGGCCGGGCTGACGCGGGCGGCCGCCGGCTTCTCCCACGCAGTGGCCCAGAGGATCCTGAAGGCGCGGAGCCACGTGCTGTCGGTCGGAGGGAAGCGGTACCCGCTGGAGGTGACGGCGCACGCCGCGGAGCCGAGCCCCGACGAGGTAGCGAGGGGCGGGCGGCTCCCCCAGCTGGCTCCCCGGCCGGCGCGCTCGGGAAGGGAGACCTCGCTCTCTCCCGTACTCTTAATTAGACTTAAAGGAAATCCATTTTTATTCATATTCAAATGAGGAAATTTTTTTCTGTGCTAATAACACAGGGACAGGGAGGCAGGCCCTGCGCCCGGTTGTTTGGTATTTGTGCCTGTCAAAGCAAACAAGAATAGTCAGACTGGAGGGACGGGGCATGTTTCCCCAGCACCTCTGGTGACACAGGCGAGATCCTGTTAACACCTCTGCTGTGTCATTAGTGGGACACGTGTGATTAGCTGAACACGCACAGTGTGTTTTTCCTTTCAGGAGAGCTTAGGAGACAGACATGCCGGTGTCTAGGAGGCACTGGAGAGTTCTTGCCTCTTCCTCCAGTTTCAAGAGAGTATGGCAGTGGCCACCTCTCATGTTTTCATGTCTGAACACTGAAAACAAGGGCGTGGGAGGTAGCCTGGCATTGCAGGCCTTTCTGCAAGCCTGTGGTGCCAGACTGCTTGAAGGTCTGGGAGAGCAAGAGGGCAACTGCATTTCAGATACAGAAGGGATAGTGGATTTCTTGGGTTTGGGCTGCTTGCAGAGCTCCCAGCATGTAGAAGTGGGGCCGCATCTCTGCAACTTGCCCCTCGCATTCCTCGTTTGCAGAAAGCCTTTGACTATGGGTACAAGGTCCGAGAGTTGCTTGGGCTGGCTGGGTCTTTCAGTCCTGCCTGTGTTATGCTCCCATCTCATCTGAAAGCAGGATGCTGAGAGAGAAGTGGCGGATCATGTCGTCTTTTCTGTCTTTTAATAATACAGGGGCTGTGGCAAGTGTCAGGTGCATTTGCCTCCTCCTGTGCCTTGGAGGGGGTTATTTTTAGTCTTTGCTCTCTCACTCCCTTGCTATCTACTTGCAGATCTTCATACGTGCTTGCATGATAGTTGACTATGGCAAGCTTCCTGCTGGCAAAACCCTCCTGAGGAACTTGCATAAATGCTACAGCAATGTGCAGTTCAACTTCGACTCCAAGAACACACACTGCATAGTCAAGGGACCATTCACTGAACTGCAGGCCTTCAGCAGAGACCTGCTGGGCAGCCTGAACCCCAAGAGCCAACCCGCTGAAGAGATCCTCCTGCCAGGTTCCAGCCATGTGGCCAAAGAGACCAGAATGCATGATCATCAGCAAGTGCCTGACTCCACTGAATCAGCACGAGAGACAGCAAAGCTGCCAAATTGGGACCAGGTGTGTGAAAAGGCAGCGGAAGTCCCATCACCTCGGGACCCAGTGGATGGGGAAGCTGTGGAACAGCTGGAGGACTTTTCCCTAGTGATGGACTCGGACATTTACTTGTACATGCAGAGGTTCTGTGCTGCCAAGTACCAAGGTGTGCTTCGCCAGCATCGTGTGGACGTGGTGGATGTTAGCAGCGATGGCATTGCCATACTGTACCTGCAACCCTCTGCAGGTATATCTGGGGATATGGACGCCTTGCGGCAGGCCCATCTGGCCCTGCAGCAGCTTTACCAGCAGCTGGAGGTGAGCTTGCGCAAGGAGAAGATCACCAAGGGAGGACTGGATATGGACAGGCAGGCACTCAGGGCTCTGACACATGAGCTGCAGAAACTGTATCCCCAGTTGCTCTGCCATGAGGATGAGAAGCAGCTTTATCTTATTGGAAACCTTGTTGATGTCTCCCAGGCCAAGCAGTACCTTCAGGATTTCAGCACCAGAAGAGGTGCTGCACACACGGTTGACATGCTCAGCAGCTCCCTGCCCTCACACCCAGCAACCTCCCACACTACAGAGGCTGCACTGCACAAGCCCAAAGCTCCTGTGGACACCTCAAGCTCAAGGCTCGGCCCAGGCAAGCTGGAGCTGAAAGGTGAGCTCAAACTAGCTGCCAACTTCGGCACTCTGAAAGCTGACAGGTCTCAGGCCAGCCAGGGCCTCTTGCTGAATCAGGACTCTCCACCGGTGGGACAGGCGCAGCTTTCTGGAAAGCACTTATCAGAGACAGATGCTGTAGGTCCAGGTGACCCAACAGCCCTGACCCAGCAGTACCAGCCTCATGTCTCCACAACAGATCTGGTTTTGGGGTCAGCAGCAGAGTCTCAGCAGAAGGACCCCAAAGAATGGGACCACGTGAAAGGAGGTTCCAGGCTTACAAGACACAAGGCTCTGTCTCCCTTTGGGGGCAAAGAAAACAGCACTTCACAGCATCCTGGGGAGTCTAAAGGCTTGGGTCCCATCAAGCACCACTCCCTCGCTAGCACATCTAGTACCTTTGACATGACAAGGGCCTCTTCTGCTTTAGACACTAAACCCTCTGAATCCAGGCCTCTGCTGCGACGCTCCAACAGCTTTTCCCTGCCAAGGTCAAAGGAAAGCGACAAGCCCCCAGACGCTGGCAGGGCAGGCAGTGGAGGCAGTAGGGTGAGTGAAGAGATGAGCCTGGACTCTCTGCAGTGGTCGTACCTGAAAGACGTTTGCCGCTCCGCTATCGATGAACTGTGTAGGGATGGAGGTGTGCAGATCTCAGAGCATCGCACTGGGGACTGCACTGTGCTGACGCTACAGGCGGYGGACAGGAGCAAGCTTTTCCAGGCTAAATGGAAGGTGGAAGCTCTTGTGCAGAAGTGTCCTGACCTTGTGTGTCAGAGTATGAGCTACGCGGAGCTTGCTGTAGATGGTCCGGATGACAGTGCCCTGGGTGAACTGTGCAGCCTCTTGCGGGGAAAATCCCTCCAGGTTGGACTTAGCAAAGACAAGTACAAGCTGTATCTTGCCTGCCCCAAGGAGGTGCTTCCAGGAGTGACTGAGGCCTTCCACGTGTTTTCTTCCAGAAGGCTCCGTGCCCTGAAGTCTTCATCCTTGTCTCCAGGACCAGAGAGTACAGGGCACGCAAGTGTCATCCAGCCAAGCAGAAGCCAGGACACTGTGCTGGGTGCAGCCCTTCCCAGCAGCCTGGAGTCCCTACAGATGGGCCTGCAGCACCTGAACATTAGCRATAAAGCAGACCACGCAGATGTGCTCAGGCCTTTCTGGCTGTCAGAGGCTGAGGAAAAAAGGTCCCCCAGTCCTTGGAGGTTCCAGCAGGCACTGGGGCAGGAGGAGGCCAATGACCATGTTGATTCTGGGGCTGTGCAAGGAGGAAGCAGCCTTCTCAGCCCTAGTGTGGTGGATAAGCCGAGTCCTGCTGGTCTGAGGGAGTCCCAGGAACAGCCGAAGACAAAACAATCTGTGGGGGAGCCTGACATTGCCCGGCTGAAGCAGGTTTTGCCAGACAGATTCCAGTTTGCAAGAGACAAGAGCAGAGGAGGCCACAATGAAGTGGTGGGACAGCAGCGGACACCAGTTCCTGCAGCAGACGGTGCTCCTCACTCCCTGCCCACCTGGCTGTACAGGGCTACGGCTGCTGACCCCCCCGAGGCTGCAGCCGGACAGTCGCCTGCAGCAGAGCCTAGGCACCAGGAATGGGCCCCGTTCCCAACGGGCTGGAGCAATGTGCAGGAAGAGCCTGACCTCTTGTCACAGCAGACAAGAGGCCCCAGCCTTGGACAGGAAAGCGGCAAGACCCCCCTGGGCCGGTGTGATGCTTGCCAGGGCTCAGGTGTGACCTGCCAGGCCCCCTGCGGTCACGCCTTGTGCAGGACATGTTTTGCAGCAGACAGTACGCAGCCAGCTTGCTGCAGCTCCTCCTCGGTTGTCCCAAGCCGCAAAATCTCAGGGACATTCAAGATCTCCTCCCTGTCTCAGAGTCTGCCTGGCTACTATCGAGACCTAACGCTCCAGATTGCCTACAACATCCCTGATGGTGTGCAAGGGGTAGGTACCCACCACAGGGGCTTCCCTGTCCCGCTGCAGGACATGCAATGGGTTCTGTCAGTGTGGCTGGGGGTGGGGGGAATGCGGGGGAACGGGGGGGCAGCTACAGCTCCATGCCCCACATGCAAAGCAGCAGAGGTGTTGCCCTGTGGCAGGCAGAAAGCTCCACATCAGGTTTGGGAGCAGCTTGCGGCTTTTGAAGAGCGTGTGACCTCTGGTTTTAGTGCAAAGCGAGTAGCAGCCCATGGGGGCCACAGTCGTCTGTGTATTTTCAATCTGGATGGAATCTCAGAAGCCAGCTCTGGGGCACAGCACTCAGGTTGTTGTTTAAAATGCTTTCTTCCTGTTCTAAGGTTGGTGACCCCCGCCCAGGACAGCCTTACAAAGGGGGGAATTTCTGTGCCTTCCTGCCTGACAACAGGGAAGGGCAGAAGACAGCAATGCTGCTGAAGAAAGCATTTGAGCATGGGCTGACATTCCAGATCAAGTCCTGCAATGGAGAGGAAAGAGTGACGTGGGGCCTTATCCCACACAGAACCTCCTGGGATGGAGGCAAAGCCAGGTATGGCCCAGCTCATCCCAAGCTTCCAGGTGTGGGGTTTTTTTTTAGCAATCGGAGGTGGAGAACCATGGGCTCCAGCTCAACAAATCCTGGCATGGGTGGCTCTTCCAGGCTCCCACAATGGCAGAGTTGGTGCCTCCCTTTGTTTCAGCTCACAGGGCAGCTGTGGTGTGGCAGATCAGCCCTGGCACCCTCCAGCTGGAGCTAAAGCCCTTGCCCATCCTACACCCGTAAGTTCCCCTTGGACAAGAATTCTGGGCCCTGTTCACTTACAGCCAGCTCCGGGTGCAAGCTGTGCCTACGGACAGCAGCAGGTCCCAGGGGGCAGGACTTCCACCCTCAGCCCCTGTTGAAGGGATGGGACAAAAATGAACTGCTGCTCCCCTCAGTGGTTTTAGCACCATCAACAGGATTTACACCACTTCCCTCTGCCCCACAGGAACGGCTATCCAGATGCCCAGTATCTCCGTGAGGTTTGCACAGTACTGAAGAAACTGGGCATTGCATGAGACTCCCTGCCTGAGCCGCCACAGCCCGTGCCTTCGCTTTACCTTCCGTTCCAGCTGACAAAACTGCAGCTTAACAGACAGTTCAGGAAAAAGCCGGTGTTTGTCCAAGGAGCTCCTATGTCCCCAGAGGAGGCTAGAAATCTGCACGTTAGTGACAGCAGCACCTCCACCCCTGCCCCCTGGCAAGCCTCAGCATGGATCGGAGCTTCCCTGAAACTCCAGCTCTTCGCGGATGTGTGTCCTCACCAGCCAGCTACACAGCTTGGTTCAACACCAGCTCCAGGCTGGGCCCTGGCATGGCTTTCAGCAGCATAACCCAAACCTAGGAGCCGGCGTCTAGTCCAGCCCCATCTTCTGGAAGTCTCTTCCGCCTCTGGCCGCTACAGGCAGGTTCCAGCTCAGCCACGGCCAGAGCCTGTGCCAGAGCTGAGCTGTCATTAATTTCAGCTGTTCACTCAGACATTTCAGTCCTCAAGCAGACAGCCCTGAGCTCCAGCCCCTCCCCAGCACCTGCTCTGGGGCCAGCAGGCAGCCTGATGCTCTCTTGGGGAGAGCATTAACAGCTTTCAGCGCCCAGGACAGCTGCCTCCCATGAGAATATACAGGCAGGGACAGTCTCTAAGTGGAGAAATGCAAATAAACAAGATTTATTCCCACATTTTTTAGTAGCGATTGTTCACGCCTTGTCTTACCATCACCCCAGGCACCCATTTCAATCTCAGCTGGCTACAGAGACACCCAGAGACAGAGTGAAGTGCAGAGGCCAGCTAAGGGCTTTGCAAACAAAACTCACCATAGCTGCCCTCCAGAACAGGGCACTAGAAGATCATTGCAACACTCGAGGCAACAATTAACAGTTGTCCTTGAGAGCAGAGGCATCTTCTCACCCTGGGAGAGTTAGAATTTATAAACTGTGTCCACCCACTGACTGGAGAAGCAATAAAAGTGCCCCAGAGGCTGAGCTGGGGGCACCAGGTTCATTCCAAAAGAAGACAGCAGCCTACCACTGAGGGTTTTGTTATGCTTTTAATTAACATTTGAAACACATAAGGCATATGGTAACATTAGACAGAGGAGCATTACACATTATAGTCATGTAAACAGCATTGGCACACTTGCTTTCTGTTCAACTTGGTTACACGCACAAAGCAGAATATATTTTTTTTAAACAAAGATTTTCCATGTGTCTGTAGGGTGAGTATCATTCATATCACATATCTGCAAATCAACACAATTCAGACAGTACAGACCAGACCATATGTTGTAAGAGGCTCAGAGTCTAATGCATTTCACATCACACTCATGTACTACTTGCCAGTCACATTTTGCCATCACCAGGGCTTAGCACACTAGAGACTTCATTAGGCAACAAGAGTGGTTTTACACCTATGATAGCAGCTGTAAGTGGGCCAGGATCCTGCACCAATTAAAGCCTGAGGCCCACAATGCTTTTTACTTCTACCTGGTCAATCAATTCTAGTTTAATACAGGTCTCCAAAATGAAATGTACAGCTAAAGTCCTTCCCCTGTCTCCAAGTACTTGGCAGGGGTCATGCTGCTCTGCGCAAGCCAAGGCTGCTCCGCTCCCTTCCCCTTCTGCTGTTAGCGTGCAACACAAGTGAGCTTGAGAGAAATCGAAGAGTCAAAAACGTGACAAAAGCTGCCTGGTGATAGCAAAGGAGTTGCATTTTGTCCAAGACCAGCAGTACCAGTCCAGGAAGGTGACTGCAGTAATGACACAGGAGGGGCACTCGCACAGGCACCCCGTGCTGCGCAGCCCCCCCAGCAGCAGGCAGGGCCAGGGATGCCTCTCCTCTGCTCATGAACTCCTTACACTTTCCTTACTCACTTGGACTCCTCACGGCACAACCTTTACGACAATCGGTAAAATAAACATTAAATTGCACTTCTGATAGCTGGAATGGCACACACAGTTTAAGTGCAGGAGTCTCCCGTTTCCTCAATAGCACAATTTTGCCCTAAACAGTGAAGCAACAGTGAGTGGAATGATTTTTATCCTAGGGGTTTTGTTGTTTGGTTTTTTTGTGGGTTTTTTTTTTTTTGCTTTGGTCCTTAGTATACAAACCTGCTGGTTAACTTTATTGAGTTAAGACACTTGAAGTTGTTTTACATAGGTGCTATACTTATTGGCCCATAAAAATGTTTGTCCATTAAAAAAAAAGTACAAAAACAAACCCAAAAAACGACCAACCACAACCACCCAGAGCACAGCATTGATCAGTGAGGCAGTGAAGAGCAAGGTCACGTTTAATCTTGGTCTTTCTGTAGAAAACATTGTTGCTACCAAGGGACGTAAGACAGTCAGTGCTAAACTCTAACAGATAGTAGCTGCTTAGCACTCTCGCCCCGATAAGGGCTTCAGGAATTTGTAGGTAGAAGATACACGCACAGCTACCCGAAGAGAGTCAGGAGCCAGGATTGTTTCCAGAGAGCCAAGGCTGCGGCAGCAGATAAAGCCTGACTCGAGGACTGGCCAGAGCCAAACAGCTGCCCTGAGGGAGACCAGGGCTCTGCAGAACAGAACCACCAGGATGGCCCCGGAGAGGCTGTAATACATGGAAAGGGAGCGCCTCACTCACGGTAAGTCAGACTACACCACCACTGTTCACAAAACAGAGCTAGCAAGAGTCATAACAGGTTTTTGGCAATACTTTGAGAGGCCAGAATGGAAAAGGCTCCAGTGACTTCCTAGTCCTTACAGGCACGYAGAAGAAGGCACTGAGATACTGTTTTCTGTGGAGTACCGCAAGGCAGCACGTCAGAGGTGTCCTACGGGAAGCTGCAAGGCTCCCGCTTTCCTCCTCCATGCTGCATGGGGAGGGACAGACTGCGAGAACCTTGCTACGCTGCCTGATCCAAGGCCATCCAAGTAAGGCACTGAGCATGCGCTTAGCCAAGGATAAAGCAAGGAGAGGATGTTACTGTGAAACACAATTTGATAGCTTTCCCCTTTACAAGTGTGCAGAACCTGAAGATGCGCAGGGTTGTGTGCCGTCTGAGCACGCTGCTCTTTCATCAAGGTGAAGTCCAGTTTCTCGGAGGAACAGGTCCAGACTTCCCATTTCAGCAATTTAGACAGTCCTGTTGTCAGACCTGGTAAAGCAGCATTAGACACTGTTGGATTTCATCTAAATTAGCATGACAGGGCAGGTTGAAAGGAGAAGCGGCAAGATTTTGGATTCAGACAGGTTAAAAGTTGTGCTTGTGAGTTTCATCAGACCATGTTTGTGAAGTTCAGGTATCAAGTGCGAGAGACAGACCGACAAGGATCTGTGACAGGGCTCCAGCCCTCCTCTGAGGTCATAGGGAGTGGGGTTGTTTTAATACTTAAAGTTAGCCAGGCAAGTCCCCAAGAGGCTGTGCCTACACATTTCTAAAAGGCGGCAGAACTAGGGGCTGAACCCAAGCACCTGAAATACAAGCCGCACTGATAGACCGGAGCCCCGCTGGAGGACAGGGCTGGCCGAGGAAGAAGCCACACTCCTCACCCGCACAGGAACCCCCAGCCCTGCGCAGAGCTTGGCTGCTCTCAAGCGGCGGAGGGGCTTCGCATACAGGGCCCTTTGCCCAGCAGGCGCCTTCCCTCCTTGGGGTTTGGTTAAGCAGACTCCCRGTAGAAAGGTTTTGCTCCTGGAGCCTGAGCTCTTCCATGATGGGCAGCTGCTCTTGGCACCCTCAGGTTTAACTTTTCGAATCCAAGATGAAGCCTAAAAGCCCGCAGCACCTACAATCCATGACAAAGCCTCAAAGAAAGCGCAAACAGCACCAGTCACTCAGGGCTGAAAACAGGGTCCAGCAGGAAGGGGGGGCACCACCCAGGACATCACACGCTCACAGAACTAGGCTTGGGTCTCTGCACAGCTATGTTTCCAAATGCACAGAAGAAAAGAGGAAAGGAAACTGCGTTCTGGTCTGGGAGGAGCAACTCCAGGCAGTTCCTATACCCTCTGTGCTGGAAGAGCGCCCAAGGGTCCCAAGAGTTGCAGTTTCAGGGGAAGAAGAGTCAAGCCCTACTGCAGCACTGAACCATGAGGCGAGAGCTGGTTTGAGTGGATATCCAACAAGCTAGCTAGAAGAGAATGGAAAGCACAATTTAAACTGCTCAAGATGCCCAGGCCAAGAGGCTTGACACAGAGCTGGGCAGTTTACCATCTACACTGGTAACCTGGCGATAGCTTTACTGCGCGGCATGCCACAGAGCGAGCCAGCCCAGGGAAGCAGGCTGACAGGACTGGCTCCTGCAAGTTACTTCCCAAACTGCAACACCTCCCCAGCGCACAGGGCACAGCACAAAGCAAGCATTAACAGGGGCTAATTTTGTTCCCATCTTGCTGAAGTCCGATTCAATACTGCAGCCCTTGGAAATACGAACATGAGGGTGAAGTTTAGCCTTAACAACACCAACTTGGAGCCCAACATTAATAAAGCACAGAGCCAACATCAATTGTTCCAGTCATTTGAGACACAGTCAAGTCCTTATGGTCTCTAAAAATCAGACACAGTTTAGGTCTCCCTATACAGTTTGGAATCAGAAAATGGACAAGATCAAGTTACCTAACTGAAACTTTTCTTCTGTATTCAGAGACAGACCAGCCCAGCCTGTCAGGTTATTTGCCAACTGCACAGAGAAGTGACTGCAAATTAAGTGCAACATGCCATAGACTGCAGAATGCCAGGATGGTTATTTACAAGGCAAAGACGACATGATCTGTTACTATCTGACTGGCGTTAGAGGCCTACGAAAGCAGAGGGGAAAGAGCGTGGTTAGTGTAAACAGAAGAGTAGCCCGTGCTAGAATTAAACTAGGCCAGCCGGGCTTCTCCTCTGGCTGTTGAGGAAACATCCTAAGTTTGGCCCATTCTCCTGCTGAACAAGCCTCTCAGAGGTGTCAGTGCAAATGCTTCAGCAGGGCTCAGTTTCTGTGGAGATACTTGGCAGCTGCTACAGTATGTTACGTCTCGACTTTACAGTGACAGGCTATCCAGTTGTTAATCACCAACTGCCTGGAAGCTTCAGCTGCATTGCCAGAGAAAAATATGGTTAGTTTGGAAATTCAGGAGAGAAACAAGTGATTAGAAAAATGTAAAAAATAAACAGGCTTCAAAACAGAGGTAGGGCAGGAAGCGTATCTGGCAAAGGGTCAGTCACAATGAGAGCATGCAAACCTCATCTGAACTTTAACCACGATGTTCTTGTACTGGTGAAGATGGAAGCTACTGATCTGTCCATTTCCAGGTCCCAAAGATCAGGGAGTTAAACCATGAATTCACAATCTGCACACATCTCTTCTCCTTAGTTCTCTTCTTTTTTGGATTCTTCCTTGGGTGCTTCAGGAACCAGGATGACCTTTCCAACATTCTTCTTCTCTTGCATCTGCCTCATGGCATCTGCCACCTGAAAGCAACAGGAATCTCGTGAGACCCACACCCACCACGCAGTGCAGTCATGCCCTTCCTGGGACCCTTGAGCCACCCAGACTGGTCTGAGGGCCACCCACGAGGCAGCTTTGCCGGCAGTCCAAGCAAGTGCCAAGCATTCGGGTGCTTCTGCACAGATCCATTTTGGACAGAGCTGGGCAGCTACCCCAGCCTGCCCAGAGGAAACTGTCCTCAAGAATTCACACAGACCAACCGTAACATACACAAGGATGCTCTGCTACGCCAGCCATGGAAGAATGACGTGTGTGTCACCACAGCTTCCTTTCCAAGCAGAGGGGAGCACTGCAGAAACCCAGCTAACAGCCAGAAGGGCAATGCTTCTACCATCTGCGCAACCACAGAACAATACATGCACAGATTTTTTTTTTTTTTTTTTTTTAAAGCTAAACAGCACCTGGGCCAAGCCTGGAATCAACAGAGTTTTCCTTAAGCATTTACATCAGACTAGTTCTCAGGTGCTAACACCAACTGGTCATTACCAAGTCCTTCTCTCCCCTGCAGTAAGTCCTACCCCAGCAAAAGATTTCCAAGGGAAGAACCTGACTCTGCCTGGACACATCAATGCAACAACCCTGAGCACAGCAGAGCTGCTGAAAAACCTGCCGCCCCCTTCCAACATCCTCGTTCTGCTTCACTGCCTGGGCCCTCTTTCACTCGTGGAAGGGCAGCAGCAACCTTCCCAGCTGTCTGCTTAATTATGGGGTGCAGACTCAGGGCAGTCTCCAGTCTTATGCATAACCCAGCCCCTCCATGGGCTGCTACTCCCCACAGAGCCCAGCTGAGCACCTGCCCTATTCCACAGGGACGCTGTCTGGCATTGCCCCGCTCTGTGCACTGGAGCAGAAAAGCCCAGCCACTTTACTCCCCCTTAATATCTTAAAAAGGCACTGAATGTCTGAGAACAAGTGCTTATTAAACATTTGCAACAGTTCAGCCCCCATGAACAAGGTGCTCACACTGATCCAGAACTCACTGTGCAGAAAACAATTGCCCAGTAATTTCTGGGTGCTGCCAGCCTATATGTTAGCTCAGACTCACCTGATCAAAGGGCCATACAGAGTCTATTTTGGGCTTGATTTTGCCTTGACTGTACAGGTTAACCAGCTTGGCTACAACACCTCCAACAAGCTCAAATTCTTCATCCATATATCCAAGGTGGTAGCCACACACAGCCTTGTTATGGTGTAGGAGCTGCAAGGCATTGATGCTGAACTGGTTCCACCAGGTTTTAGCCATAGCCATGAGGTTCTTCTTCTGCCCAGTGAGCAAGTTTGCTACCCCTAAAAAGAAGGCAAGCCACAGATGAGCTGGAATCAACACAACACAAGAGGCAGTGGGCATCCCATTTAACAGCTCAGACAATACGCAGGGTGACAGCCGCTCACACAGTGATGGAGGACAGAGGCGAGAACTGGATCCCATCAGGATCTGCCCAGTCAACCTTCAATGGAAACAGGTACCTGCCTCGGCCTCAAGATATGCAGAATTTGGATTATCAGCACCTACATATTGCAAAAATATAGAACTGCTCTCTTAGGAGGGCAGCAGCAGCGCAGCTAGACTGGAGTGCTGGCAGAGGCAGGAGGGGGTTACAAGTCACATCCAGTCAGGCTGGCARGACAGCACTCCCCTTCTCCTACAGCCAGGCTGCTTCAGGGGAGCCACACGCTGCAGTGGCTGGGACAACAGAAGCAGCACACTGGTGCAAGTGTCTGGAATCCTACTGGGCGTTGTGTGAGGGCTTTGTCTACAGGACAAAATCACAGTGTTTAAGGGCTGGGGAATGGAGAGATAAGTATTCAGTAGCCTCAAACCTCATCACCCACACATCCTCTAGAAGAAAAGCAAGGCTCTATTAGTGCTGTGCATTAAGTCAGCCTGAACAAAGCAGCTGTGCGAGCGTTCCTCCACGAGGACATTCCAGCTTCCCCTGCAGGCACCGGCTCGTACTCGAAAAGAGATCTCGCCATGGGAGGAAGAGCCTTCGAGCCTGTGACCAGAGCTCTCGCGACAAGGCACAAATCTCACTCCCCTCAGTGCCTCACGCAGGCAAAGCATCCAAAAGACCTTCATGAAATAATGGAACTACAACACACACAGCAGTCAGCAACAGTGATACTCGCTCACAGCTGTGCGTCCAGGCATGGAGCAGCGCGGAGCATTCCTGTGCAGATCCACACCCACCCTGCCATCACACGGTCCCTCCTACGCAGGAGCTGGAGTTTGGGCACTGCTCACACTTACCGTACGTGATGAGTTTGCCCATCGGCTTCAACAGGTTAAATGCTTTGGAGGTATCGGATCCTCCCAGGGGGTCCAGGACAATGTCAACACCTGGAGGGAATTGAAAGTAACTAGAAGTTTCTTTGCACTTGAAAGAAGTGCAGGACAGTTGTAGAAGTCCTCCACCACACGGTACCTTTGGGAGAGATTTTTCGGACCTCCTCTGCATAATCCATCGTTCTGTAGTCAATGGGGTGAGCGACTCCACTCTCCTTGAGTGAATCATGCTTGGAGGCAGATGCTGTGCCAAAAACGGTGACATTTTCTACAGTCTTGCACAGCTGGATAGCAGCAGTTCCCACACCACCTGAAAATCAGCAGTGAGAAAGACTTAGAAGCAAACGGCTCCAGCAGTCAGAAAAGCCTCTGGATAGGTAAATTATCCCTGCTTGTACCGACCGCACAGTGCCAGGAGGGTATGGAATAAGGGCTTTGCCTGGGGCAGGCTGAGGACTGTGACACACGCTGGGGAAGACCTGCTCCGGCTGCTGAGAAATGGGTTCAGCACTTGCCAGCGCCGGGGTCAGCATGAAGCCTGCATCTCTGGCAGGTGATGTTTTGTCAGTCCAGCCCTGTCCCGATCGCTTCCTCACCCGTGCCACCCATTCAGAAGCTGCATGTTGAGGGCAAGAGTCTCAGCATGGGCTGGCAAGAACTGTTTACCTGCAGCCATGTGGATGAGGACACTCTGGTTGGGTCTCAGGTTTCCAAAGTCAAACAGGATCATGTAGGCAGTGATGTAGTTTACAAGAAGAGCAGCCGCTTCCTCAAAGCTCATCCCCTCAGGCATCAGGAAAGTCTGACTGGCTGGCACATTCACAACTTCTTGCCAGAGCCCTGACCTAGCCAGGACCATTACCTTATCGCCAACCTAAAATCAGAGGACAAGGCGGTCTGAAACAAGCCCCAGGGTAGCAGAAGTCATCACACCCTTGCCCTCCATATGGCAGAGCCAGGTACACGTGCGTCGTTCTCTGTGCAGAGGTCTGCAGGGACCGCAGCACCCCTGGGCTTGGGCGGGAGCCCACAGCCCGTGCTCCACTCTCGGGCAAACCGCACCACAGCACCTCTCGCCAYGGACCTGGGTACATGCCAGGAGCCTCAGAGGGACCACAGGCGCCCCAGGCTCTGGCTTGCACCCAGTGTGCTGCCTGACCACCAGCTGCCCAAACCAACAGACCYCCAACGAGGTAAGAGGGATGGCGGTCGTGTCCTGCCCTCCCTGCCCAAGCTGGGAGCAGGAGTCTGAACACCGTGAAATATTACTGCTGCCCCTTGCAAGGACCATTCTGCCAACAGACAGGAGGCCTGGGACAATGCTTAGCAGGATCAACCCTGGAAAAAGCATGTCCAACCTTAGGAAAACCTCACAGGTCTCCCCCAAAATCTGCTCTTATCCCACTGGGCAAGAAACATCTGCTTGCTGTGCATCCGGAAGGAGATGGCAAAACACCAAGCAGTCGTTATCAGCAAGAAGACAAGAGGCAGAGCCAAGGCAGCGACCTCGGTGTGTGGGTTTGGCGTTTACACTTGAATAAACCAAGACGCTTTCCTGGAGGGGAGGGAAAAATCTTTRACACGCTGGGTTTTTTTGAGACACTTTGTTTTGCTATTTGTGCATCCAAGAATCATCTTAATGCACCATAATTGCAACAGCTCTAAGACCCAAAGGTCTGGGACACGCAGAGTCAACTCCTCTATCCCCCGAGTTGCTAGAAATGCAGCAGCCACAGGCTCATGGGCCACAAACCCAGCACCAAGAGCAACTAACCTGCTCGTGCCCACACCTAACCACCCTCAGATGGCTTTGGACAGCTCTGCAGCAGCTAGAGCTGTTTCCTTCCATGTTCGTGCAGTCAAAGAGGTTGGTCACAAATGTGTTCAGAAACAGCACGGTCATGCTTTAGCCTAACATCCTACTAGCACTCGCCACTGACAAGAAAATTCTGCACACGCAAATACACCTGCCGGGCCCCAAGGAACATGACCGCCTCCCGCTTTTCCCCACGACTCCAGACCCCAGAGACCCCGGCCCTTAGGGTGGGCAGGCAGCGATGCTCTTGCCGTCCCGGGGGCTGAGTCGGCACTTGGCAGGGCGAGGGCAGCCAGGGCCCCAGGGGCTTGGGCTGGGCGGGCAGGGGCGCGCCGGGGACGCCCGGCCCAGGCAGCCCAGCGCGGCCCCTTTGTCCGGGGGCTTTGTCTGCCGCCAGCCGCCGCGGGGCCTCTGCCGGCGGCAGCACAAAGGGCGCTTCCCGCGCGGGCGGGCAGGGAGCGCGGCTCTGCCGGGGCCGGCCCGCCCGCCCCCACGGGGATCCCCGGCGGAGGGACGGTCACCAGCGCGCCGCGGCCTCCCGCCGGTGCAGCGGCCGGGCCGGGGCTGCCGGCACCGGGCCCTGCGGGGGCAGCCGGCGGAGGGCACCGGGCGGGGCCGCACCTGCTGGGCGGCGGGGCGGGGCCACCGCAGTGCGGCGGGGCCGGGCCGGGCCGTCCCTCACCTGTCGGTCGCGGACGCCGTCGCCGAGGGCGCGGACGGTGCCGGCGCACTCCATGCCGGGGCAGACGGGCGGCGGCGGCAGCCGCTCGTACAGCCCCTGCCGCGCCATCAGGTCGGCGAAGTTGAGGCCGCAGGCGCGGACGTGCACCGAGACCTCGCCGGGCCGCGGGCTGCCGCCGCGCCGCGCCTGCACCTTCACCTTGTCGTAGCCGCCGAAGCCCGTCAGCACCAGCGCCCGGTGCTCGGCCGCCTCCCCGCCGCCCGC